>VNKF01010170.1:0-21536 GCA_008044355.1 Drosophila lacteicornis
CCCCAGATGATCCCACACGCCTGCTAAAGCACCCCAACGAGCACATGAACACGGTGCTCCGCATGTTCATCGACATCTTCAGTCACCCGGACACGGCGGGCATGTTCTACACGAACGACATCAAGGTGCTCATCGATATTGTGGTGCGTCAGCTGTCCGATTTGGATGCGGGAAGCTCGGTGAGTGCCTAGAAGCTATATATCTATCCAGCAAGTAATTACTCAGCATTCCTGGCAGACACGACCCTGCTACCTGGAGCTGTGCCGGCGCATTTTGCGCAACACCAACTACCAGGAGCACCAGCATCGCAAGCACGACCTCATGAAGATCTTCACGCGCATCTTCTGCGAGGAGACGGAGTGCAGTGCCTCCGATCAGCAGCTGGTGCGGGAGATAGCCAACGAGTTCCCGCAGCTGTTCAAGGCCTAGAAAAATCGAAACCCATTACCCCATAACCCGAATCCAAACCCGAAACCCGAAACCCGAAACCAAATTGTAAAGCGTTGCTAGTGAGGCGAGCCGACCCAGCGAGCCAACCGTAAAATCCAAAATTCTTTCGATTTTGATCAGTGAATTGTTAACGCATTTGTTCAGCGTCGTCCCGGCCTCAGCTCAGACTGCACCCGATCCGGAAGGGCAGCGCGGCGACCCTACATCTATCTTATGAACATAGTCGGTAAGCAGGAGGAGTGTACTAGTTGCATGTGGCGTAGATGCAACCTCATAGCGATACCCAGGTAGCGTGTATCAGTAATAGTCGTAATACCAAATGATATATTAATATATATATATATATATACTATCAAGTATCAAGCCCCCAAGCGAAGATCATTTCTCACTCAGTTAGTGTTTAGCCAAGGGAGAATTTTAGCCAGAACCAGAGACGAGTTCAGCCTCACTTTTAAATTTTTGTAGTTATAATTGCCAATTTATTTGGAGATCCAAATTTTGACAAGAACAAATGAAAAGCTAAAAACTAATCGGAGAATCAAATATTTATAGCCTAATTATACACCTATATAATGAAAATATACATTCATAACATAATGCAAGCAGCATTGATTGCAAACGATTATTATGTAAAAGTAAACAGTATATATATTTAGACGAAAGCATTTGCAGCTGGCTAAATCCAAATCGAAGTAACGAGCATGCATATAATGTTGAATTTGTTTATATAATCTATGAGGAGGAGAACTAGGCCGATCGAACAGGAAAGGGAAATCATTGACAATTGTTAAAGCTCAAATACAAATATAAAATTGGTTGAAAATTAAGGACGGAAAGCTGCAACAACAATTTAAGGACACCCCATTGCATTTCTCTCCCTCACTCAGACACACACTCACTCTCACTCTCTCTCTCTCTCTCTCTATCTATATCTCTCTCACTCTCTCTCAAGCTAAGTAAGGAACGAAAGTTTGTTATACACATATATATAGCTCTATATAGACACGATCCCTCATCTACCCCAGATGGCCCGAGAAGGGCATCATTGATCAGTCGTTTTTGTTACTTGTTACTTTATTGAATAATATAGAAATCACAACGAAGATAAAGTTGTATGGGGCAAAGCCCCTGAAAAGGTGCCCGAAAGTATACTATACTTTTAGGCGGCATTTCAAGGGCATTCAAATCGCCCCCTGCAACTCCCACTTGCAATTAAGCAATAATTTGGGGGAGGAAACCACATTGGAAGTCGAACAAGCAATAAAACAAGCAAGAAACTCTAATTTGATAGAGGAAACCAAAGCGATTTAGTTTCTCTGAGCATGCAGGGCTGCCACAGAAATAAATCCCATTTAAAATGGTCTCCGAAAGTATGCTACACAAATTTACAATGAATTAGGCCTTTAAAATATAACTCAAAGCATACTTTTGGATACCTTTTCAGGGGATTCGAAAGTCAAAGCACTTTCTGTGGCACCCCTGGCACACCCCACAGGCTTAAAGACACTCTTTTTTAGTTACCACGAAAGCACGCCAGTTAACAAAAGTGGATTTGTAAACACTGCCGCAGCCCGTAGCATAGGATTTTAGCCAGAACTTAGCATAAAACAAAAGAGGGTAGACTTTTAAATTAAATTCGAATGTGATTTCCCCCCCTGACACCCGACACCTGAACACCTTGTCACCTTGTCACCTTGTCACCTCAAGACCTCCTTTTATTTAAAGGCATTTGAGAGGACACCGCATTTGTTATTATTTAATTATTTAAGCGACACATTTTAATCGTAGCATGATATTAGAGCATTTCCCTTTTGGATCTTTTGTTGAAAAACTAATGAAAGTATACACAGAGCCGCTCGCTGGATGCATAAACGAATTTAATTTGCCAAGTTTCGTAACGAATAGGGAATAAATTGACAGCCAGTTATAAACTAAATCAGAAAATTGAATCGAGTTGATGTCAAATGCTTCAAAATCAATATTAACCACGAATTGTACCTTTCGATTTTGAATTTCAACAATTAAACACAATTAACACTCTTGGTAATTGAAAACGAAAAAAAAAGAAAAACCAAAAAAAAAAAACAAGCAGCAGCAATAAACGAAAGAACAATTAATATTTAATAGTACTACGTTAACAATAAAATAAAACACACACACACGTTTTATGTCAAGCAAATAGAGCTCATTTAAAAGATTGTTAACTCTTCATTTTTTAACACAAAACAGATCCTAAAAAAATTACAAAAAAAAAACAAAATTACGAGTTTTAATAAACGCATTCAAAATGTACCGAAACGAAATTGAAAATGTAAGAAACGAAAATAATAAATACAAAAATTCAAAGTAAATACAAGTGTTTAATTGTACAGGCTTTGGGTCTTTGGGATTGTGATTTATAACGTTTTCGGATTCTCCATTTATGTATTATTGAAAAAATAAGAATTATATCAAAATGTTTAGGAAACGAACAGATTTATTTCATTTAATTCTCCCTAAAAACATAATTTTAAAATATTTCCTACATATTTTCAGCTTTGAGCTTCATTTTGTTTTCTTAAGCTTTTAAAAGGTTTTTAAACCATTAATTTTATTCAAATATATATTAAACATATAAAATCTTGCCAGTGCTGCCCATTTCAATTTGTCATAATTTTGAATCCGTAGCGAAAAATTAATATGCCATCTATTGTGAAAAATAAGCACAGTGCCGCCATCTATCATACATTTCAAAGGCCTAGTGGCGCCCTTGTGCAAAAACCCGTGGGGAGCGCCATTTGTCAACCCAAAGATCAGTGCTGCCAACTTAGCCGTTTTTAAGTTAATTTGGAGGCAAACATTTAAAAATTCATTGAAGAAAATTGAGTTTATTGCAATCTCTTGGAGATAAACTAGCATTAAAAAGATGTAAATGTAAATATTATTAATTATTATATATTTATAATATATATATTGAGCCTTGTGCGGACATGTCCCCCAAAATTTGAGTAAAATGTGAGTTAATCAGCAAATAAAGCTGAATCCGTGTTGCTCAACATGCACCAAGCAAAATTTTCCTAGCAACATCCTTATAGGCATTTTCCGCCATGTTAGATCAAAGTTATAGTACCATTTACCTCATAAGCTTTGCTTTTTAGCCCAAAAACGAAGGTTAATAATAAATAGACACCATTTGTTTTCTCATCGTTTATTCATCGTGGAATAAGTTTATTTCTCTCTTAACTCCTATTGTGGTACATATAGTATACAGCTTGATTCGGTTCGGGTTAGGTTTACAGCCTAGGCCTAAGTTCTACTGACAGGTTCAGGTATAGATTAGCTTTAGCCGCAGCTCGCAGCCGCTGACCGCTGCTGGTGCTGCTCCTCTCGTGCCGCTTTTACCTCCAAGAACACACCTCGCTCACTTACTCACTAATAAATGCATTCGCCTCCGGTACGTTTTAAACTTGTTTTTTGGGGGGTTCTACTATCTCTTCTCCATTTCCGAAATTTCTAATCTCTAGTCTCTAAAATTTTGTAGTTGCTGCTTGGAAGTAAAAGCGCAAATAGCTTCAAGGAAACAGATTATGCGAAAAAAAAAACAAAATAAAAAAGGGAAAAAAAACAAAACTAAAAATAATGTACAAAATAAAGAGAATATACATTGAACCGTGGTCTTGGGAATTATGTACAATTCGAATTCCTGACATATAAATAAATAAATACACATTTAAATGCAACTTAAGATCAATCAAACGGATCGGGACTTAGGGCTACGCTAAATATTATATATAGACATAAGCACTTACGATATATCGCTAAATGCACAACAAACGAAACAAATTCGAGCACATTGGCAACCCACAAAACACTTGGCAACTAAATCCTACTAATACACGGTACGGGGGAAGGGGTAGGTATACAGGATCTACAGGATAACAGATTGAAGGAGCACAGGGCTTAGTCAATCACCACCGACCACGGATGGTCCACCTTGCCGTACTGGATGTCGGTCAGCGTGTCGCGGATCAGCTCGTGCACGGGCTTCTCCTGCTCCATGGTGGGTATGTACAGGTCCTGGCCGAGGTAGTTGATGCGGTTCACCGGACTAACCACGCACGCCGTGCCCGCTCCGAACAGCTCCAGCAGCTAACGAAAGATAGCTCCGATTAGAACTTGACTTTTTAGGAATCTTTAAAGGCTTAAAGATACTTACCCTTCCCTGGTTGAGCAGCTCGCAGACTTGGGGCATGGTGATCTTGGCCTCGGACACCTTGAACTTGCCCCACTGGCGGGTCATGCGCAGGATGGAGTCGCGAGTGATGCCCGGCAGGATGAGGCCACTCAGTGGCGGGGTAACCAGTTCTTGTTCTGCAAATTTAGCCATTAGAACATATATTCTAAGCCTTCCTCGTGCTCCTCCGACTTACCTCCTTGATCATTCACGTAGAACATGAAGATATTCATGGTGCCCACTTCGGTCAGCTGATGATCCTCGCCGTAGAGCCACAGGACCTGCTGCAGCCCCCTGGCCGCCGCCTCCTTCTGGACATTGATGGTGGGTGCGTAGTTGGAGCCCATTTTGCGATTGCCCACGCCGCCCGGCCAGGCGCGCACGTAGCTGGGATCGGCCAGGAGGGAAACGGCACCGGAGGAGCCCGTCTTGAAGTAGCTGCCAACGGGGCTGAGGATCGTGTAGAGCAGGGCCGAGTCCGAAGAGGCCACTCCCAGAGTGGGCTGTTAGTAGGGAATAAATCAGGTTAGTTACCTAGTTAGTCCCAGATCCCACCGAGCCCAGTTACTCACATCAATGCCAATCAGCGTGGGTCGGATGTACAGGCTGGCGGTGTCCGTGTGCGGCACCCACTCGGAGTCGATGGACAGCAGACGGGACAGGCACTGGACGAACTCGGGGCCCTCGAAGGTGGGCAGGCCGGAGCGCTGGGCGGCCAGGTTCATGCGGTTCATGTTCATGTCCGGCCGGAAAATGCGAATCTTGCCATCGACGCCGCGGTACGCCTTCATGCCCTCAAAGAGCTGCAAGGGAAGCAGAATTGAAATGGGAATCGGATCAGTGATAAGGCTACTTGGTCGGATGACTGTGATCTTGATTCGGATTCTGGCCTATACTATAGCTATAGCCGCATGACGTCAGCCATTGGGCCACACGTGCGACGTGTTGTTGACAGAGATTATGGCTATTCACTTACAGCGAATAGTTCTAGAGTCTCACGTATGTGTACATACGCTCCATGAGTTCGCCACAACATCATTCGATATTGGCACACTGATCAGTCTTAAATATGGAACTATAATTACCTCAACGGCGTAGTGCAGCACCTTGGCGGCGGGGTGCATGACCAGGTTCTCCAGCGGCGTAATCTCCGGTCGCTGCCATCCGCCCAGGCTCTTGTGGTAGTAGATCTTCAGCATGTGGTCGGTGAAGAGGCGGCCGAAGCCCAGTTCCTCGTCGTTGTCCGGCTTGGCGTGCAGCTGCTCGGGCGCGGCCAAGCGCACGGAGAGCTGGGAGGCACGGAACTGATGGCCCAGATCCTTGTCATGCTTGATGGGCTCCGGTGCGCCGCTGGTGTACTGTGCGTCCACGGATGAGGTGATCTGGAAGTCGGCCGTCGACTGCTGCTGCTGCTGCTGCTGCTGGGCAGCTTGGGCAGCCTTAAGGGACTGGTTGCTGCACAGCCGGATGGACTTCTCGATGAAGCGGATCAGGCGGTGCTGGTTGCGGAAAATATCCTGCAGGAAAGAGGGGAAAGCATAAATATAGCAATAAATATTAAAGCTTTGATAAGGATATTAGTGGGAAATCTTCCAAGGTTCTAAGCTATAATTAATCAAACCAAAGAAGTACCAGTAACTTGCTTTACTTGTGTTAATATTTAAAGTAATATTTCTAATCCATTTCATGGTAAATACTCATGAATTTAGAGCTAAAATATTCAACAAAGTTCAATAGCTATAAATCTAAATGATGGTATGCTAATTTCGGGTCTAGACCCGAAATCATTGTCTTCGGACCCCCGAAAATGATTTGCACATTCATTAATTTCCAATTTGCAAGGCAGACGATCTCGTTGGACTGATGTAACCCCCGACTGTATGGGTATAGTCTACATTCCGGGTCAGACAAGAGTCAGCAGTTTAGATTCCGTTCCATTCCGGCAAGAGCTAATCTACGTCGATATTTTGTATTTATTTAGTTTTTTTTTTTTTTTGCTGATGCCGATCTCTGGTCTCCTTGGCGGATCGCGATGGCTGATGAAATCGAACCAAACTATCGACTAAGCCAAAAAATACAGAAAATAACAAAGCAAAAAGCGGTCTGAACTGCTGTCAGCACTGGTCGGCATTGCATCAGCCAAAACTAACCGAAAAAAACGAACTAGATTTATTTGGAAAACTCGCCAGAAAACGCGTTGAAAATTGGGCGCCACAGAAGAATCGAATGTGTCGTCTACAAGTCTGCCCGTTCGGGGGAAGCTTATCTGGAAAGTGCGAGCGATCGGGATGGGGATCGGGCACGGGATCGGGGAATCAGGGGCAGCGCGATAACGACAGGCCATAAATGTCCAAAATAAAACATTAATGGGTTCTATTTATAAGTGGTCTGGAGCTGGCAGCGTGTCAGGTTGTTCGGAAATAGTGTCTGTCTAATAAGGCCAAGTCCAGTGGTTAGGGTTATGGAAAAGTTTCCAGTCAAAAGCATTGAAAACTTTGTGGAATGAATAAATATTTGACTCAAGAACTACTTAACGTTTTCTTGTAAATGAAATAATTTTGAAACAATTTTTCAATTTTTATTTTATGAAAGAGAATCATTTTTAAAACATGAACTTTTTCAAGTTTTCTTATAAATGGAATAAAATTGTATAAGAACCTATTCAGAACTCTGCTCAATAAATACAAATCTTTTAAAGTTTAAAACTCTTTTTTTTGCAGTTTTACTACCCTAAGATTTTAAGAAATGTTGCCACTTTTTATAACATTTTTAACTTTTGCTTAAATAACTCATAAATAAGTTTGAAAACTTAAAAATAAATCGATTGATGTTCAGTTTCTTTTATCTCAAGTTCAAAGTGAATTTTTGGGAACTTTTTTGTTAATTTTTTGTCGCGCGTTGATAAACAAATGAAGCGAACGCCGCCATGATTTGCATATATTCATAAGGGAGCTATAGCCGACAATATTCCGATTTCGGCCTGTTGCTAACTTGCTGAGATTTCAGCTTTTTTTCGGCGTCGCTTGGAAACAGGCGGCGGCGCGAGATAGTAATGGTTTTCGAATTTTTTTGATTACAAACCTTAGCGTTGATTGCCATTTTGGTCGTCATCTTGGTGGTTTTTGCAGCAGTGTAACTTTCTTTCCCGTTTTTTTTCTTTCTGCTCTTGCAGACTCTTCAACTCTCTTTGTTGCTCTTCGCCTCTCGCTCTTGCGGCGCCTTCAGCACTTGCACTTTGTTGCCGCACTTTCGCGAACCGATTTAGGTACGTGTGTGTGTGTGTGTTGTAACGTTGTAATTGCGCGGAGGGAACTGCACTTTGCACAGTAAAAAAATGGTTTGGCACGCAGTTGTCTTTCACTCGATGATTCGGTTTGCTTTCTTTTCTGCCCTTTCGCTCGATCTGAACGGCACGAAGTCTCTGCAAGAAATGAGCTGCTGCCGCCGAGCGCTCCGCTATGTATAGCGCTCGCCGCGCGCCTGTGTGCGTGTGTGTCGTACGATTGTTGTCCCGTTTACCGTTCGCCGCAGCGCCATTTTTAAGAGCACGGCGCAGGAATGGCCGCTAAGAGAGCGAGCGAGCGAGGGAGAGAGCGTGAGCCCCGTACACTGCGCTAGAAAAGTTGAAAAGATAGATCACCGAAGGAGATACAAATATGCGGCTCTCTTTTGACATTTATATATTTACTCAGGCGAATGACTTGAAAATTAATAAATAAGCTGAAGCTTCAGTTTTTGTAAAAATGTATAGCTCATCACCTGTTCAAATATTGGAAATACACCTACATATTGATCAAGATTTTCAGTTTAATCGGGGGGCAGTGACATCAATAATTACTTGAATTAAATATGATGTTTTTTCAAAATAAAAATAAACACCAATAAGCTATTACAAATATTTTACAAATTTATTAAGATTTTATATATGTACAGCTTTTATTTTGCAAAGACAACCGACAATGTCAAATCCAGTGTACCTGGAAATTAATAGATTAAATAATTTCGTAAGTCAACCATGGTGAACTAATAAATAAATCATGGTTTTTAATTGCAACTAATCACAATATATTATTGTAGTAGCTGATAAGTACCATACATACAAAACAACACAGACATGTCCTCTTCTTGGAAAGGGAACTGTACCCTAAACAAAAGATTATTCAAATTACTGAGGTCACGAGGTCAAATGTAAGTTTTCCTTTAAATGAATTATTTTTAATAAGGATTAGCCACGTAATTTAAATGATAAACACCAAATAAAGTATATTTAAACTTAAAATTAACTATTTTTCAACTTTGGAAAGGGAACTGTACCCTAAAGAAAAGATTATTCAAATTACTGAGGTCACGAGGTCATATTTAAGTTTCCCTTTAAATAAATTATTTTTAATAAGGATTAGCCACGTAATTTAAATGATAAACACTAAATTTATACTTCAAATTGACTATTTTTCAACATTAATATATCAATTCTATTGACAGAAATGCAAAGAATTCGGTAATATCCTTTTTAAATATGTAAATATATGGTAAATCTATTGTGACAGTGTAGCCAAAATGTAAGCCGAAAATCGAATGATTTTTTGGCTGCTCCCTTAATGCGAGTCTCTTGCCACGACTTCGGCTCTTGTTCGGGTTTCTTCGCGATCGATCGCTTCGATCTTCGTGTGGGGGTGGGGGTTCAAGGGGTGATAGTGGGTAGGGGGGCTGAATACCCCCCATGGGCTGCGTACTTATTTGGGCGCAGCGATCGCCGATTTCGGCGGGCGTTTTTTCTCGTTTTTTTAGCTGGCTTTTTGTTTTTGCCTTCGACAATTTCGGGCAATTATTTTTCGGATCAGTTTTTTTTTTTTGCCTTTTTGAAATGTTTGCTTCGAAATGAGTTGAGTTTGGGATTTTTCGGACGGTTTCTCTTCTGGTTCTAGTTCTTTGTTTGCGCCGCACGAGCGTGTGTACTTTTCCATTAAAAAGGCACAAAAAAGCACACAATGGCATGTGTACTAGTTGATGTCTATATTCTATATGCAAAATACTATATAGTGGGCATGTCTTTAACTATAAAGAGGTTTTTACCTAGCCTAAATTACTTAATTTCAATTGAATGTACTCGAATATTTAGAAGCTATATTTGGGTTTCATTTTAGTTTTGAGAGTTTTTAATCATGATTTAAGCTAGAATTAAGTTATTTATTTAGAAATTGTTGGATTTCACTTCAAGTAAAGTAAATCCAAAGCATATTTCAATTAAAAGTTTATACAAATTCTAGAATCTAATTAAGTTTTCAAACTGCTTAAAACTTGGACCTCGTTTCCATTCTTTTAAGTTACAGACAGATTGTAGAGTTCTTTTATGTTGTCAAACTTATTTAGGTTGAATTCTTGGTTACAAATATCGATTTATCGATTAGTTTCTTTTGACAGCCGGAAGGATATTTGATTTGGGGAAATTTCGTGTTACGCACACATGTTATCAGTTGTCACTTTCTCCGCCTTTTCTGCCTGTTCTTGTTCTTCTTCTGCCGCTACCTGCTTGAGAAATCATTTGATTTTCTTCTCCGTTTTTTTACCACGCGTAAATAATAAATGAATGGAAAATGTGTGGGGAAAACTGTGTGTGTTTTGTGTGTGTTTTACGACGGCAAGATGACGGGCACATTTCCCTTTGGTTTTTTATTTTCCTGTTTGCCTGTTTTCCTGTTTTCCTGCCCGTAGTTTCCCAACTGATAACGGTCGCTTCTCTCGCCGCACGGCAACGGTAAACGCGTGCGTGCATGTGTGTTTAGCAGATTGTGAAAAACACGGATTTGGGAAGCGAAATCCCCCTATAATCCTGGCTGATGCAATATCTAAATCAGCAGCATCACGATCACTGCCCTGATAAGCGATAACAAGTTGTTGTGTCAAGTTTAAATAGTTTGTAAGCTTGTAAGATTTTTCACGTAACTTAAGAGAGCGCAATCTGTGGAAGAGCTAGGTACTCATTACATCGCTCTCCTTCTAGTCGCCTCTCGCTTATACTCTGTGCTTCGCTCTTCGGCCGCTGAACTGGTTGATAAACAAATAAATTAGCGGGTTCTTCTGCTTCTTCTTGTTCTTATTCTTCTGCGCGCTTTTCAATGTCAATGTACGCACGCTGGAGCGAGACGGACGATGTATAAGTGTGGGCGGGGGCTCGCCATCCCACTCGGTCACCCGGTGACCAGTTGTAATGTGTGTCGCTCGCTCTCTCGGTCGTTCGCTCTCTGGTCACTGGGTCATTCGCCAGCTCTTTCGCTCTCACCATAAGGATCTACATATGCCGTTGCTATTTGGTCCAAGGTAAGATCAAAGGGAAATACACAGTCCAAAACCAGTAGCAACAAAGTGGAAACAGTTTATAAATGCTTAATATTAAATAGTTCTTCAAATGCGAATATAATTAATTTATTACTTTTGTGATATTTTGGAGTTATTATCTATTAACAAACCTTTTTATAATAAATATTGATTTTGATACAATAAAAATAAATTTAATTAAGTTAAAAAAATGCTCCTAATCTTGTAATAAATCAAAAATATTGTTATTACACGGACACCTATAGTTTATTGTTTTTTTTTCCCTTAAGTGATCAACAACAATAAAAAACTGGAAAACAGAATCTGGCAAAAACAACTTGATAAACGATTTCCAGCGAAGCACGTAACTAACCGAAAGTAACACAAAAACAAGTCAAGGTGTCGCTCACTGAGAGAAAAACGAAGGGGGAACTTACTTCCCGTCCAGCATTTTACATTATAATTATCTTAATTTGCGAAACGAGAGCAAAAGTCATTGAACTGAACATTGCTGGACTGCTTACACTGCTTACATTGTTTTTCTGCACGATCAAGGACGCTTGGCTGTAGGTGTGTGGGTGTGTGTGTGTGTGCGATAAAGAGGTGTGTCTCGGTATCTCACTCTCCGCACTCGTGTTGGTGTGTATGTGTGTGTGTTTTGGAGGCCCGTTCGCCAGAAACGGGCCCCAGAGGCACCGATACAGATACAAACACAGATGAAGGTACGCACAGCTCTGTGCAAAATTATAGTGACACCTGGCATGCAGTCTTACCTTCTGTAAATATAAAAAGATAAAACTATCCCAGGAATTGGAAAATGCATAGAAATACAAAATATTATATTATTTTATTTTTTTAATAAAATTTATAAGAAAAAACCTCATTCCCGTTGTATTTATTCGTTTTACTGTTATTTTTATTGTTAATCCCAAAGTTTTGACTTAAAATAAAGGTTAAGATTGTAAATATTCTATCCTTTTAAATATTAAACCATTTGAATCCCCTACACCCATCATGTAACAATCGTATAGGTTCTATGATGATTTTTTTTTGGGTGTAGATCTTGACCACTATTACCTTGAACCCGCCTGTGGGTATCGGAATTCATGGCGCACCACGCGGCGTATGCGCAATATGCTCGCCTTAACCCCCTGTCGCCCCGTGGCCACATTTTTTTTTTTTTTTTTTTTTTGCCGCTCACGGGCTTCAGCTTCGACTTGTTTTGCTCGCCCTGGCGTTACAATCGTAATTCTGTTATTGTTATTGTTTTGCTGACTTTCTGCGAGAATTTGTTTTCGCTGCCTTGACAGTCATCGTCGTCGTCGTCGTCGACAGGCAACCGCGTCATCCGAGATGCTCTCGTGGTTGTCCGTAGGATTTTCGTAAATATTTACCCAGAATTTATCCCTCTGTTACGGTCCCACCGGCTGAGTGCGCCATTAAAATCGATTGGAAATTGTCAAACACACAAATTACGCACTTAATCGAAGGGATCAGGGGCGGAGGACACAGCCCGGAGGGGGCACTGCTGCTGACTTGAACCGGTGACGTAAAATCAGAGGTCTCGTCGGCGCTTTAATCGCGACCAACTGTGTCGAGGTAATTGGAATGGAGGCGCCGCTCCTCCGCACTACGCACTCCGCACTCCGCAGCCGGGGAAATCAATTCCCATTCCGATTCCGATCGGATTCACCAATTCAAAGCACTTGGCGGGGGGGCTAAAGGGTTCTCCGTACGACGCAGTTCCGATCGGATGACCAATTCCGATACTAAGTTTGGAATATTCATTTTCACTAAAGCTTTTCATGCCGACGCCACACACGAAGATCAAAGTCGGTAATAAAGCATAGAAATGTATATATTTAATTCCTTAAATCTTTCAATTATGACTTTCAAACATGAATTCTATACTCTTGAGTATGAAAAATTTCTTAATAAGATGCTTATCAATTTAATACTACGAAAGTATACATTTTATACTCACCTGCACCAATATTTCATAATAATCACTAACGCGACAAACAGAAAAGCACTAAACTCCAGCTAAAGCGATATGTTATCTAATTTTCAATGTAGGTTCGTATAAAAATAATACTAAAAAATACACAATTGAAACTATAGAGTATAAAAACTAAACTTTGGAGTATACATTTGATATTTTTAAGTATAAAATTTATACTAAACCCGTTAACAACGCGTAGAAAGGTTAAACTCTTGTTTTTTTTTTTGGGTGTGGGCATATTATTTCCTTAAAATGAAGTAAGCTTTAAATTTTGGCAGAATTTCGAATTTCCTTAGTCAGCTTTGTCAGCTGATGGATCTTCCTTTCCATTGACGTCAGAGAGCGGGGGCACACGCCCCCCGAAAAGAACTCGCGGGCAGCTAGTATCAGTTATCAGTACGGTGCCACTCCCTCTGGCGATCACAAGATACACATTTCCGGGGCTTTGCCTGTCACTGGGCAGCAGAGATAAAACCGTGATACAGATACGGATACAGATACAGATACAGAGGCAGAAGCGGCAGCAGAAGCACATGATCGCGATCGGTTTTATCGCCGCAGAGATACTGTCCCTTATGCCCGATCCCCCATCCGTCCTGGCCATCGTTCAACCACACACACCTCCTGACAAATCATTCACGGCCAAAACAACAGCGATAACGCTTTTAGTCACTCGGTCTTTGATTACGCGGGATCCGCAAGTCATTCTGGGATATATAGAAATCCGGATGTCAGAGCGAGGTAATTGGTCAGGCGATTTCCCCTGATTTATTTTGCATTTCTACGCATCGCACATTTACTGCGACATTTATTAGGCAGTTATTTATTTTTATCATTTCTTTTGGGTGATGCCAATTCTTTCCATAAGTGGAAAGGAACTGGTTATATGCACCCACTATTTGCTTTTAGTTTAGCATAGAACGTACAGGTGTTTAGCTTTTAGCAACCAAGAAGGTTCAGATTATTCAAATTTCTACAGATTATTTGCTTAAAATTACCTACAAAGAGTAGAACTCTGCTTCTATCTGGTGATCGGTGAAGAGAAGTCTCGAAAGATAGGTTCTTGGTGTATTATTTGCTTTTAGTTTGCAAGAAATTTCGTTTACTTAACGTCTAAAGCAGGGTAGGGCACCGCAACTCAAGCTAGGAGCTTGAAACTATCCCTCAAGTCACAGTGAGTAAAGAATAAAGGAAAAAACTTCTGGCTATGAACATTTCAATCAAGACACAAATTAATCCCTTTATAAATCCTCCCCTTTCCCCGAGTTTTTTGCAAATACTTTTCTTTGGAAATCCGCACTGTACATACACGTACTATAATATATAGACTGGATATTTATGATGCCCAAAAATCGTGGGCGCTCTGGCAAGTGATTTATTTGCTTACGCGAGCTTTCTTTATTTTCTTGTCCGCATCTTGGGATACATTTTTTACGGCCCCAAGGTCTCGACGTCCAAAAAATTTTCACTGCCGATCTTTGGCATTCAAAAATAGCCGAATAGCAGTGCAAATAAATTAAAAAAACACCAAAATTCTGCTGTTTACCAGCTGCCCCGACTATCTCTCTTAATTGATTCTATTTCTTTTCTTTCCACCCGCTCTTGCTGAAGCTTTTTCAAGGTTGGGGACGAGAGTCTGCCGCAGAAAAAGAACCAAGAACCGGAGAAAAAAAAACTAAATAAGAACGCTTTACGATCTTTTTAACGATCGGTCTTTATGGCCTTTTGTGGCTTCTCTCTTGCCCAGCCCGTGAGTAAGTCGCGTGCTGGGGACGAGCCCCCCAAAAAAAAGGAGTCACTCGGATCCATGGGAGCGGACTTAATCATATTGTAGAAGCCATTGCCGCCCAGTCAGCGACACGTGTGGCTCTCCAAGTCGGTGAAAAAAAAAAAATGAAAAGGGAACGAACAGAATATGCCAGAAGCTATAAATATATATACACTAAGAGTACGAGTACCCACAGATATATTCTTGTTTATGCTCTTCTCAAATGAACACTCGTTTTGTGCGGTTTTTGTTATGAAGCTCTTACTTTTTGGCCGGCTATTGTTGCCGCAATCCGACACTTACAGGGTATTAAAAGGGGTATAAGAGGGCTTAGTAAGCGGATAAGAAATCAAGAAAAATATTTATGAAAATTTACTTACGTGAATTTATGTAAGAAATGAATACAGAAAATAGTTACTTGTGTTTTAAGAAAGAAACGGAAGATTCCTTATACAGAATATTACCAAATGGAATTAGGATACAAATTGTGTTAAAAAGAAATTCTTATCATCATGTGTTTTAGTTTGTCTATAATATTATAAATATATATAAATTTAATCGGTGGTATTACAGAAATCACTCGGGTTTCGAAAACCTCTTAAAAGGTGCTCAAAAGTATGCTACAAAGTGTGAAATAACTAATTTACACTGATTTTAAAGCCTCAAACATATTATTGCATACATGTGGGTGCCGATTTAAGGGATTTTAAACCCATAGTAAATAAATCTCCCTAATAATTCATATAATCCGAATCCACTGCATAAAACTTCCTTTTATAAAAGACATCCTTTATTACCCAAAAACAATAGCATACTTTCGGGGCCTCCTTTCATATCCCTCGGTGTGGTGGGTAACCACCAAGTTCATCATCTCTCAGCGGTTCTCTGAATTTATGCCACCTTTTTGGCGGCGAGCGGAGTAGCAATTTACTTGCGCGTGGCCTGCCGGGGCGCACTCGAATTATAAAGAAATAAATATGTAAAAATAAAAGGCGACAGAAGCGGCACACACACAAAAAATGTGCCTAGTTGGCAGAGTCAATCAGTCAAACAAAGGCGACTCAGCGACACAGCGACACAGCGACTCAGCGCCAGATCGTCGTCCACAAGTGTCCAATTTAAATGCTATACATAGACAGCGACAACCAAACACCAGCAGAGATCTCCATGGGCTTGGGCTCCTAATGTGTGTATGGGTGCCATGGCACCTGTTCTGCCGCCCCGGCGGTTGCGTAAATTATTCGCGCTCTTTGCCCGTCGCGACTCTGACTCGGTTGGCTCTTTGGCTCTTTTTTTGCGAAAGCCAGCAGGCAGCGTGTGTTGCTCTCCACTTTCCGCTCTCTGCTCCGATCCCCGACCCCGCGTTGCTCGTTTATATAACCCGCCTCGGAATTATACATACATATGTATACTATACATTGTATAGCCCCCCCGCGTACACAGTAAACTTTGGAGGCAACTATTATGAGATTAACTTGATAACTGAGGGTTTTGAGTTCGCAACAAGCCTTCTTAGTTTTAAGCCAGGTTCCAAGAGCATAATTTGATCGAATTATATAGCCTCTTGTAACCAAAGCTAAAATTAAAGTAACTTTAAAGGCGATTATGAATTTGTTATACTTTTTGAGCTTACTATTCTGAGATTTGAGTTTAAAACACAAAATAAAGATTATGTTTTTCAACTTATAGGCAAACTTGTATTTTGAACAGAAAAACTAAAGATCACTTCAATCGGTAGAGGTATTTTACATTTGTTATAATTTTTGAGCTTAATATTTTGAGATCTGAGTTCAAAACACAAAATAAAGATTAAGTTTTTCAAATTATAGACAAACTTGAATTCTGAACAGAAAAACTAAAGATCACTTCAATCGGTAGAGGTATTTTACATTTGTTATAATTTTTGAGCTTAATATTTTGAGATCTGAGTTCAAAACACAAAATAAAGATTAAGTTTTTCAAATTATAGACAAACTTGAATTCTAAACAGATTTTTGCATCAAAAAAACTAAAGATCACTTCAATCGGTAGAGGTATTTTTACATTTGTTATAATTTTTGAGCTTAATATTTTGAGATTTGAGTTCAAAATACAAATAAAGGTAACGTTTCTCAAATTATACACAAACTTTAATTCTAAAAAGTGATTTGTATCAGAAAAACTAAAGATCAATCCAATCGGTAGAGGTATTTTCACATTTCAAGTCTTAGAATTCCCACCAAGCTCTATTTAAATATTTCTCCATGTGTACGTATTTTCTGCATCTGTATTTATGTATTTATTTTTCATGTATCGTTGCTGCGAGAACAACAGCGGACGGACGAGCCCTGAAATCCAACCAATCCGAGAGCTCTCACGCATCGTGACAGATGACGCAGTGCGTCAGGCAAAAAACCACAAGAAATAACAAAAAACACATGCAACCTTTGAGAATTTGCTGGGAGAACATAATACATAAATGAACCTGAACCGGAATGAACTGGATCATAGTCTCTGCTTTGATTCATAGCCTTAATAACTCTCCATTTACGAGAATGATCTTTCTGCTGTCATAAACATCACGTATACGCCCGGTATGCACAAACAAGTTGTGAAATCAAAAGTGTTATCTCATGTGAGCTTCTATTAAATGGCAAAAACAAGTAATGCCAAAATTAAGAATTATTTTAAGAATAGATTATAATTAATGATGTCTCTTTCCTAGAACGAGATAGCTAAGTATAAAATTGTGTTTTTAAACGTAATTAAACGGAATGCTCCTTAAAGTTTTTAGTTTTGGATTCTTAGAGGCTAAATAAATTAATTTCAAACATTCTTTGAATTCAAAATATTTTAGAACATTTTATAAAATAATAATTTCCATTAAATTTTATTATTTCTAAGCGCAAACAAAAAAGCTAAATAAGTTTCAAATATTATTTTCGTAGAAGCTAAAATATAATTTAAACAATTATTTCTGATATAGATTTCGGCTAAAAGAACACCAACCTTCATTATAAATTCGATTTAAAAATTCCAATATTCGCATTTCTATTACTTTTATTTTTATTCTTATTTCTTTGGCCCCAAACAAACAAGATTAAGCAGCGAGACGAAATTTCAAATTAATCTTCTCAGTCAGAAAAAAAGAAAAGGAAAAACTGGTTCGAAAAGGTACAGACTGGTCTTTTTTTCCTTTTTTTGTTTGCGAACCGCCGCCAAGCCAGACACAAATACATATATGCGAAAAATTAAGCAAAAATCAAATAAATTAAAAGCGAAATACATTGGAATAGATGAGACAAGAGTCTTGGAATTTATACGCTCGCAAGGAACTCGATTTCGTTGCCATCCACATGGCATTGAATCGGAGTCTTTTTGCTACCTTCTTTATTTTATTTTTATTTTTATTTTTTGTTGGGCTTTTTTTTCTGGCAACTTTCATTATCAATGTCAAGCACGATTCTAATTAAACGCTGTTGAAATGAAAAGCAAACTCAACGAGATAAGACTAGGCCTGCTGGCGGGCAGGCAGCTGCTCGTTTCATTAATGGATATGAGGAAGGAACGGACACTGATCTATATGGTTTATGTGCCATATAATATACACACGCTTGTGTCAGAATGCTGGAGGGTTTTTTCGAGGAATGACTTATGGCCAAAGTATTTTTCGGGCTATGATTAGGCTGTAAAAGAATAGAGCAAAGAATTGTATTTGCTTAGGTATTATCTAGAAAAGTGAGATTATCATCCCTACAATAGAGTTGGATATTATATATTCCATATAGGTTATTAATTCATAGGAAATATTATTTTTATACCCGGTACCCCCCATAGAGTACAAGGGTATTATAAGTTAGTGCCAACCGAGAGTGTATGTAACAGGCAGAAGGAGGCATCTCCGACCCCATGAAGTATATATATTCTTGATCAGTATCACCAGCCGAGTCGATTTAGCCATGTCCGTCTGTCCGTCTGTCTGTCCGTGTGAAATAACAGATCTCATAGACTATAAGAGCTAGAGTTACCGAATGTGGTGACAACATTGGAATCTGTTGCACGCAGATCAAGTTTGTTTTAAAATTTGGCCACGCCCACTTGCGCCCTCATAAATCATAAAAAACGTTATTAAGCTATACCCGTTATTTTCGAGTTAAAGTTAATAGATACAATAAATAAATAAAATAAAATGGACGTTTCCTGAAAATTTCAGTAAAATCGGATGATAAACATGGGAGATATTAGCAATAAGGTTAGAATTTTAACACACCGCCCTAAGGCACTGCTGTTGCAAGCTGTAGCCGACAGGTGGCGCATTCGAGCCTTGGCCGTGCGATATAATGGCGCCAATGTATGTATGTACAATGTAGTGTATGTACATTTTTAAATTGCCTTTTAGTGTGAAGCGCAAACGTTTAGGTACCGGGTATCTCACAGTCGAGCACAGTCGACTGTAGCTTTCTTACTTGTTTACTGTAAATTAACGGCTTGCTATTACATTTTTAATATTTTTAGCCAATTAGCATGTTTATTTCCCTTAGGAATTCTATTATCAGATGTCCCTCTTTATTTATAGCCATATATTCCATATAGGCTATTAAATTCATAGAAAATGTTATATTATTTCTTAATTTATTTATTTCCAACAAGAAGAATTGGATTATTTATTTATTTATCCTTTGCTGGACTATTATTTACTGTAAATTAATGACTTGCTATTAAATGTTTGATATTTTTAGCCAATTAGCATGGGCATTTCCCATAGGACTGCTATTATTAATTCCAGTTATAACCTTTGAAAGTCAAGACTCTCGTGAGTTCAGTCATAGCCAGGCCTCACGTGTCCCTCTATATTTATAGCTAAACACATTTTCGAATGATGCGTTCACTCGGCTGTTCTCTGATTTATTTTTAATGTGCCGCACATTCTGAAGTGGCTGCCAAGCAGAGCTTATCAGGTAGAAAGAAGACGGGGAAGGTGGGCCTGGCCTGGCAGCGCCTCCAATCTCTGACATCGCCTGTTTGCCAGCAACCAGCAAACCAGAGCTGTTGCTAGAGGGAAACTCTTATCGCCATCGCACCGAGATGGTGATGTGCGTCATCCCAGCAGCGAGATGGCACGGGCTTCCTGCTGCTGCACCCGCATCCAAACCGATTACCCCCACGATCTGGCAACTGCAAAAATAATACACACTGGCAATTGCTTGGTCTGTACAACATGGACTCGTCTATATTTACAAGGAGTTGGGCATTGAAATAAATAGTTGGGAAAGAGGCGGGCGTGGGGTTAGGGTAGCTTCTTGAGGTGCGGATGCGACTGCTTGTGCTTCACCTTGGAGGTGAGAACGTCGTAGCCGAGACTGATGATATTGTCGTAGAAGATGCGGTAGTGGGTGGGGATCCAGTAGAAGTTGACGAACTGCGCCACCGGCCACACCGTCCACTCGGCAGCATACAGCTTCCAGGCCTTCTCCTTGATCTCCTCCCACACCTCGTGCTTGTCCTTCCGCTCCAGCAGGCCCAGCGTGACGAAGAATGCCGAGATGTAGATGGGCGAGCAGATCAGCTGGTCGAGCACAATCTTCTTGGCCACCACACGCATGCTACGGCCGGGCATCCGTCGATCCAGCATCTTGTACCAGAAGTGACAGATTATGCCCACCGTCACACCGCTAATGGCCATGTGAGCGGTGCGGGTGGAGTCGAAGCGTTCGATTTCCTTGCAATAGATCTCGAAATGCTGCTCCAGCACATCGCCCACGCAGCTGAGTGTCAGGGAGATGCCCACGTTGGTGAAGAGCAGGTAACGGCTGCTAAACGCAGTTGCATGCAACTCGCGCAGCTTTTGCAGGGCTCCAATTGTGACAGCTTCGCCAGCTCCAGCTCCAGCGCTCGCTCCGGCTTCGGCTGCTGTTCCTTTTCCGCCACCGCTCCTCCTGGGCCAACTGATGCGCAGACTGCGTGGCCGTGAGCTGCGAACGGCCCTGGAGAGGAGTAGGCCCCGGGCCGGACAGCTGGCCAGCGATTGCATACAGGGAATTGGTATGGGGATCCGGTCCTCCAGGCAATGTCCGTGTCTGCGTATTGCTTGATGTTCTTATTATTATTATTATTATTATTATTATTATTGTTGCTGCAAGTCCTCCTCCACAAGCGGTCCAGCCATAGTTCAACTTAGCGGTGTCAAAGGGAAACACGGTTGCGGATCCAGTTGCTGTTGCGGGTTCAGGCGATTTCGAAGGGGTTCAAACAAGGGTGGTCCTGGGATATCGCTCTAGAATTTTGTATGCATTGTCTGTTTTTCGAATTTGGTTGTTTGATTTTGACTTTTGAAAGGCAACTCGGACACGCAACAGCAACAACAACAACAACAACAGAGAGCCGACAGCAGCAACAACATAACCTATCACGTGTAGCAATCAGCTGTTGCGACCAGGGCTGGCTCACCGCCTGCTATCGATAGTTTTCTAGGGTGCCAATACAGTTTTTATGTGCTAAATAGGATAGTTATAATATTCATTCATTCTTTTTCATTCTTCATTCATTCTTTATTCAAAAGTTAATAAAAATTGACTGCTAACATTAAAAATATAATAATAATAATAATAATCTTAATCTTACCCCCAACCGGGTAGGAGAACTTTTTAACGATATGCTTCGTCTCATATCGGATGGGTTGGGGTGCAGATTTACAAACTAGACAATAAGTACGACAGAATATTAGATACATTTAATGACTAGGATGTTTCACAGGATAACACATGATAATTTTCGTTATACAACTGGCACAGAATACGAAATGGGTCATG
>VNKF01010171.1:0-20993 GCA_008044355.1 Drosophila lacteicornis
TTTTTTTTCTGTAGCTTGCCTTGTTAAGTATTTAAATCAAAACTAAATAAAAATCAGGCTAATTGTTCATTCAGCAAAATAAAGAAACGAGGAGCCAGACGCAGAAAGAGAGAAGAAGGGAGGGAGAGAAGGAGAGCGAAGGAGAGGCGTTGAGAGCCTTTTATCAACGGCTATCAGCGGAAATATATGTTTTTCGCCGCACCCCGCTTGACCTTATTCTCTCTTCCCCTCCCTCTCTCGTTCTTTGCATTCCTCCCTCTTGTATCTTTATCACTCTCTTTGTGTGGGGTGTGCAAGGTGCAGTCGACGTCAACGTCGCTGCCCGCATTTTGCGCGTTGACTCATACGCACACGCACACACGCACTCCCCCATCTCCCTTTTCAATCCCAATTCCCCCTTTGCCAACAGTTCGTCTTCACATTCGTTAACTCCGCTCTAAATACGATTTGCCGTATTTTTGCGGTATTTTTCTCAGTTGAAATACCACATTTATCATTTTGGGTTTTGTTTTCGAAAAAATAAAAATAATTAGGTTTCCCCCAGGCGGAAACAAAATAAATTGAGTCTTAGCAACTGTATTTAACAATTTCTGCCTATACCCTTTTGTAATAGAAAATATCAATAATAAATATCAATATTTTATACTAGCTATTTCGAGCGATTGACAATATTTTTGGACATTTTTCTTATGAGATTTTATGGGCAATAGAATGTGAACATTCTACCAGAATGTAGAAAAATGTGTCAGTTGAATTTAGCTATAAAGCACATTTAAGATATTTGTGTAGTATGTACGTAAATTTCATATTAAAATCCACGTACTTATATTCATTCTTGGAAATGTTATTTGTTTATCTTTTTGTGAAATGGTGTAAATGTATTTAACAATTTCTGCCTATACCCTTTTGCAATAGTAAATATCAATAAGCATCGTGTTTTTAACCGTATTTTATACTAGCGATTGACAATATTTTTGGAAATTTTTCTTATGAGATTTAATGGGCAATAGAATGTGAACATTCTACCAGAATGTAGAAAAATGTGTCAGTTGAATTTAGCTATAAAGCACATTTAAGATATTTGTGTAGTATGTACGTAAATTTCATATTAAAATCCACGTACTTATATTCATTCTTGGAAATGTTATTTGTTTATCTTTTTGTGAAATGGTGTAAATGTATTTAACAATTTCTGCCTATACCCTTTTGCAATAGAAAATATCAATAAGCATCGTGTTTTTAACCGTATTTTATACTAGCGATTGACAATATTTTTGGAAATTTTTCTTATGAGATTTAATGGGCAATAGAATGTGAACATTCTACCAGAATGTAGAAAAATGTGTCAGTTGAATTTAGCTATAAAGCACATTTAAGATATTTGTGTGGTATGTATGTAAATTTCATATTAAAATCCACGTACATACATCCATTTTTAGAAATGTTATTTGTTTATCTTTTTGTGAAATGGTGTTTTATGGAATTAGGTTTTTTTTGTTTTAAATTTTTTGTATGAGATTCTTTCACATTTCTTTTGAAGCGCCTTGTGACCCGTTTTTTTCTCTCTCTCTCTCTCTCTGTCGCAGCTCTACGAACGTGCCAATTTTTAGATTCTGTTGCTAATCGCCATCCGACTTTGACATAAGCGTTAGATCATCATGAGATCGTGATGATGATTCCCGCCAACTTTAACCGTAACTGGATGCGCGAGTTCATCTTTTTTCATTACGGTTTTCATTGCAAATTGAAAAAAAAAAAAAACGAACAAAAAGTCCGAACGTGACACAGAAAAATAGTTTGAGATGAAAAATTGTTTGAATTCATGCTTTACAGTTTTTAATTAAGGCTTGCCTCCTCCTCTTTCCCCAAGTTCAAGCTCAATTTGTATTGTTCTTGTGTTCATTTAATATATTATCTGACTCATACAGTTGGCGTAGAACTCCTTAAACAATTGGCTTTTTTTTGGTGTGTGTGACACACACCACATTTCTATGCCTTTCCCCGACATTTGCCAATTATTATTGTTTTGTTTGTTTGGTTACCAAGGGGCGGCGAAAGCTTACCGCAATAAACCGAAAATGGAGAATTATGCAAAATTACGCATTCTGATTCTGAATGAATTCAGAACTTAAAGGGGGATATAATCAACTTTGATTTTTGTCAATTTGCCACCAATACTAATAACATATTTAAACTTATTTCTCTATTAAACATTTCTTTTTTAACTAAAATCTCCTAAATATTCTGTTAGCATTTCCCCAATTAGGAAAATTGAATTTTTAAACTAGTTGTACAGGAAAAATAATGATTCCGCAAATAATGTAGAAAACCAGGCAGTTTTGTTTTAAAATCCGACCCACTATGAGCATATTATTTGGACTACGTTTGAACTTATCTTCTGTTTCGTCTGACCTTTTTCTAATACAATTTCTTGTCTTTCTTATCCGCTTCTTAAAATTCGCCGGCAGGTGGGAATAGATTAAGGTAGAAGAAACAAAAAAAAAAAAAAAAAAAATATAACAACGGAATGGAATACTGACTCATGATCTTCACGACTGCAGTGACACAGTTTTTATAATTTTTTCGTACGTCGCGACGTTTTCTCATCTTTTGTTCAGTCGCTAACTTGGCCCGCAGGCAGAAGATAGCGCAACTTGGCAACTTAGCCCAATTTATAGCCATCAAGCTGTGATTTGCTCTAATTTCACTCCTAATGGGAGATGGGAGTTCGTCAAGGGAGAGAGAGACGAATCGGAGAAATGTGTTCGTTCTTCTCTATTATATCCGCATACAAAGTTTATTTTATTCTTTTTCTGATGATGGCGGCCTAATGCTGGGATGATGTGCACTTAATTTACTATTGTTGCTGTGCTTTGAACGGAAGGGGTCCATATAATGTGATTTACTAAATTAAAGTTCATTTTGATGAAAACATGTTTAATGCCAGATTAATGGGGACTTTATGATGACTGAATTTGGCAGTCAAATGTCTTTGGACTTTGATTAAAGCTGGTCTCAAGAATTATTCGTCGATTTGGTTAATATTTAATCTTTAAGAGGGCACATTTTGATCTTGAGGGAATGTTATAATGTTATATTTACTAAATTCTGTAGGTATTTCTATTGTAACCGAAATGCGTAACCAAAGCCCCCGATCTTTGGCAATTGAATTTCGATACTCGCGCACAACTTCACATACATAATTCCCATCTGAATGAGCAGGGTTTGTTACATCATCGTGTCAGCATCTCCAAAGTTCTCTGACATTCCTCAACCATATACAGGTTTTTCGCTGTTTTGTTTTGGTTGGTTCGGGTTCTCAGGCTTTTCTCCACGGTCTTTGTTGCTGTTTTATCGCATTTGGAGGATCTTTTATGAGAGTTGACTATATGCCTAGGTTTTAATTATGCTCTCTTCGCTTCAGAAAACACTTCCCACGCATTGTTCCGTATATGTACCTAGTTTTTCGTATTTCTCGGGGTGTGAATTAACTTATTTCTCTCGTATCTCCGAAGGCAGATCAAACGTGTTCGTCCAAATAAGAAGATAAGACGCAGCTTTAAGCTTGACAAGTTTACCCGCCTTTCGCCTTGAACTTGTGCTGCAAAGAAAGAAAGTTGTAACAACAAGAAATGTACAAAACAATTGAACAAGTTCCTCCACACCTTATCATAGTTGAAAAAAAAAACGACAGAAAACTGCGGAAGAAATGCGAGAAGGGGTTTGGAAAAATCTCTCTCAGGTACAATTGTTGATTTGCAAATGTGTGAATAGTCCAAAGCCTCCGGGCCGCAGAAACAATTAAAAAATACATTATACTGAGAAAAGAAAGCGTGAATTCCTTTTCCAATATTGTTATGTTTTTAAATATTATGCTTCAAAAATTGTATACTTTTTATTACAAAATCCTAGATTGATTCAATTGAAGATATTGATTGGTATCAGTAACCTATATTAAAACAAATTAGAAACAGGAACTCGAATCATCTGAGGCGACTCCGATAGATAGATAGGTTGTAACTTTATTGTATAATAACTTCCATGTTTATTATCCAATTGTGGGCGAATTGTATCTATACGAATTTTGACACCAAACATATATTTGAATAATATTTCACACTATTGAGGTTTCTGTGTAGTGTAGCAACTTGACATTGAAAGCGTCGCACGCGACTGCGCAGCCGTGTTGTCTAAATGCAAATTCACAAAATGTTTATTTGTGACTCAGCATTAATTAGCTGTTTAATTGTTTTCGTTGTCAATTGCAACGAGAATATATAATGTATAGGTAGTAAAATGATTGCAATTCACTTTAAAGCGTTGTGTACTTTTTTAAATATGATTACAAATCAATTTAAATAATAGCTGCGATAATATGCATCCATATACCACTTTTGTATTTGGAATAGAATATGGTTCTCGACGTTACAATCCTTAAGTCAATGCCTTTAATCGGAAAAGTCCATTGAACCGATCTTGAGCGGAGAAATCTCTCCATTAAACTAAGAAAAGTTCACTTGCAGAGATGCTTTCTGTGCGATTAAGGCACTCTACTCCCTCTCCATCTTTTTCTTACTCTCTTTTTCTTTGGCCACCGCTATCTGTCTTTCAAGCGTTCAGACCTGCATTTAATGATGAATAAAAAACAGTGGAAAAACTGATTGAAATGCTAAATTCCCACACAAAGTCAAGGAAGTTGATGGCAAGTCGCGAACAAGTCACGTTCGGTACAGCTGGAATGAATAATTCTTTATGAAACTAAAATAGTTTTTATTTAAAGTCAAAATATGACTCTTGGAGTTTCTCCATCACTAGTTTCCATTTTAGACAGATGCTAGAACCAATTAAAAATATTGGCACTATAAAATCTACGATTTAGCTGAATAAATAACTCTGTTTAATGAATAAAAAAGCACTAGTGTTTAGTCTTAAGGGCCGTTCACTGTATTTTCCATCTTCTTCCCTCACATATGGCGGTTTATTGAACTTAATCTTGTACGGAAGTTTTACCGAATCACGCCTCTTCACTTTGGAGAATTCTAAAGAACATAAAAAGAGAGAATAAAAATAAAGTTTAAGAAGCGGCAGAGAGGCGACAAGAAATCGCGCACTGCACTTGCTTTTCCCTTTGTATTGCAAATTGTGCAAATGGCGCAGCGCAAAATAAATAAAAAAAAAAAAAAAGGAGGCGGGAAGCGCGGCAAAAGAAAATTGTGTAAAAACTTGGCAAAGAGAAAAACGAGCAGAAAATAAAACACACTCACACTCACACTCAAATGGCACCCGGACAAAAAGGAGGCGTGGCATTTGAAAGGGATTTTTGCATTTCAATTGCTCAATTACGCGCTCGGAATTTCGTTGATCTGTTTCAGTTTCGAAGGAATTTTCGCCATAAAGTATTTCCAGTAATTAGCATAAACTTATAGGATAGTCTTATAAACATTTTCCAAACTATGCATGTACCTGTGCCGGTGCTCTTGTTTGTGGTTTTCATTTATCTGTACACAAAAAATAAACTAACAATAAACCAAAATGTATAAAAAAGTTAAAGCTTGTTAAACATTTTACAAAAGAAAACAAATTTTTATTAACTTAAAACTTAGGAGTTTAAATAAACAGTTGGAATTTCAGCTACCAGAATAAAGAATATTAAGGCTTATATAAATTATAGTTTATAAATAAATATATTTTTCCGTAATATCCACATGTTTTAGAGGATAAAAATAATAAATTGCATAAAGTGCCTGCTGATTTTTTCTTTGTGTGCTAACTGTAACATTGTTAACCACAAAATCGCCTCAAGGTTATAGCCAACAAACCACAACACACGGGCAGTCAAGCAATAACAATAACAATAACAACGGCAACGAGGCCTAAAGTAAACTGAAATAAACTAAAAATAAGTTCATTAATTTAACAGTTAGGCTTGGAATGAAACTAACAAAACAAAAACGCGAAGCCAAACGAAGATACAGCAAAGTAAACATGGAACTCTGACACGAATTTTACTACAAATCGCACGCAACACGCATCCGAAAGATGGAAAACTGTCTGCCAACAATGGGTTAATGGCGGCGTCGGTGGTGGGTGGTGATCAGAGGGTAGCGGTGGGTTGTGGGGATTGCCAAATGGGAGATACATATGTATGTATATTTCTCTGGGAAATACATGTACATAAACAAATCGATACCTAGCCAAAAAGTCCCTCGGCTATTAACATTCGTAAACTGAAAATTGACTAAATTTGATGTTATCAGGAATATTTGTTGGACAAACCCCAGTTTATGAATACGGGTGTTTTTTTTAAATTAAATATTAAAGTTACAATGTCTTAAGCAGAAAGAACTAAATAAATTGGAGTATATCTTTCCTAGATTGTGTCTGTCTCGCTTTCTCTTCCACGCTTTGCCTTCAATATACAAGCCAACGAGCAAAAAGAGCTTAAAGTTCCGTTCAGAAGCAAACGAGAGAGTTTTTTGAGAGAGAGAGAGAGCTTAACCTTTTCTCTCTCCGATAAGAATTGAGAGGAATCATAAAAGAAACTAAAATCGGCTCTTTTAAGTCTCTTTTTCCGTTTATTGTTGGAAGCGGAACCCAAGGAATATTATGCTCAAGACTCTTTAGTGTCAGGGAAAGCAACTAGCTAAATTTTAAATACTGGTCGCATTTTTCTGCTACCAGAGCCTTTTCCCCACAGAAAAACTGATCGCCTTTGAACACAAAATAAAAAATTACGATCTCAGGAGTACAAAAGCAAAGTTTACACATCTTCGAGCACAAGCACAAAGTGTTAAGGACGACTTTGGGTTTTTGCTTTTCATATTCCCCAAGGGTGATCATCTTAAGGGTGTTTTTGCTATTGAGCTCCAAGCTTAACATACGTTGCCCGACCCTGCTTTAACTATTACCAGTCTTGGAAAGAAGCTTTTAACATCAACAGCTCCGTTAACCCCATTAAACTAGAAACAATCGAAAGAAAATATATTTATTACCTCAGCTTGAGGCCTCCAAACTAAAAAAATGTCTCACTCTGATATGCCTCTCAGGTGTCATTAGCAAAACCTCCCCACTAAAGGCATAATGCCATAATACTAACGCGAAGAGGCGAAGAAAATTAAGGCAATGCCAAAGGCCAAAAAAACACGGCGACAGAGAGAAGAGCGAAGGAAATGAAAAGAAAAGGGGGAAACTGGAAGGCCTGTGGGAACTGGTAATAGCGGTAAACTCGTAGACTTTCGTGCACTTTAAGCATTAAACCTAAACTCTTGGAGTTGCACATGCCACATATCACGCTTGGATAACCACCCACAAAAAGCGAGAAGCAGAGAAAACCGTATAATTACAGGGCGTCCTCCATACGGTGAACTAAGACAAATTAAGGGTATTTTATATTTATATTAAGTATAAGACGATATTATACTTAAGTTGCGTAATTCCTGAGAGCACTCTAGGGTCGATTGCTATTCTAATTAACTCTAAACAAAGACAAGGAGCTGTAAACATTTAAAAAACGTTTTGAAAAGGGAGACTCTATAACAGAGTGTTCACTGCCAAGCTTAACCATGGCTGAAGATCACGAAAAGGCTCGGGAAATTAAGCCCCATAAGGAGAAGCAGCCACAAAATGACGTCACTGGCAAACCACCACCGAAAAATAGACTAAAAACGGGGGCAACACACAGTAAAGAAAAATATCAAAGGGGGAAAAAGTAAAAAGGAAAATACGAAAAGGTAAAATCAAATCAGACAAAGGCGAAACCATGAATGAGTAATAAACAAATCGGACACCCAACGGAGCCCAGAAACATATATACCTAAGAATATATACATATATATCAGCTAGAGGAAATTTTGGGTGAAACAAAAAAAAAAAGAAACGAAGATTGCTAAAAACTTCATAAATTCTCGATCGCCGATTTTGCTTTTGGGGTCTGTTCAAAATCACTTGAGACCAAATAAATATCGACCAAACTGTTATTTAGCTTGGCTCCCGTTTCGATTATTCAAATTAAATTATTAGCCATGGCAAAAAGTTCACTCGAAGTGTATCATTCGAAAGGGTAGTTTATATATTTAAGGCAATAACGAAACATTGTTGGGCCATCAAAGTGATTGGTGTTTGTGAAGAGGTGAAAGGGGATTTAAGTTAAAGGCAAGTTAAAGAATAGAAGAAATTTATTTTCCACTGTCTAATGGTTTTTATAATATAGCAGGGTATTATATTTATGACCAGAAGTTTACATTTCTGTCCCTTTTTGTTCTATTAAAGCATAAACATAATGATCAGCATCACCCGACAAGTTGATCTAGCCAAGTCTTTCTGTTTCTAACCAAATTAGTCTCTCAGTTCTTGAGCTATCTGGCTGCCACTTTCAGACTTAATTGCCGGAATTTGTTGTTATGCCTTAACAATGTAGAAAATAAATAATATAGAACATTTTGAAATACTACTTAGGAAATGTATATTAACAACCAATTTCTTTGATGTACTATAAGACAAATGCCTAGTTTTAAAGGCTTCAGGGAATTGAAGATCCACAAAAGAACAAAAATTAGCTGCAAGCGTTTGAAATAAAATCTATAGGAAGTACAAGTTTCTGACAATGACAAATAGGCTTACACAAAGAAAAAACAAAAATAACACAATAACATATACATATATAAATATAAATAGTACTTTTATTGATTGGTTAAATTGTAATTGGCTTATTATTACCCTGAACCTTTCTTAAGCGTTTATGAACCTATGTAGGTACAGTAAAGATGCTTTCTTGGCTTTTGTGTCCATCTAAAAATGTATTAAAATATTTAATTAATGACAAAAAAGAAGGAGAATACAACTCTTAATTTTGGCACCCCAAATAGGGAACACGAAAGTCCGTTTTTGTTTAGAAACTCAAACAAGAACTTTGGCTAATTTATGCACAATGGCGGGTTGCGGCTGGTGGGTGGTGGGTGGTTTCTGGGGGCAGGTACCTAGGATAAACAACTAGATAAAATGACGTAATTGCGCGTGAAACACATCTTAGTTGTTTTTATTTTTTTCTGACAGTGTTTCCGCAAACAAATCGAGTTGAAAATTTTTGGAAAGCTCAATTTTGGTTGCTTTTGGCTTTCCATATAGTATATATACACACAAATATCTGCGGGTACTCGATTGTATTTAGTTCTTTTTCTTTCTTTTCGCCTGTTCTATTTTTCGCCAGCCTTAATTAGGGGGAAATTATTTTTTATGCGGCCAGCGATTTGAATTGTACCGAAGCGATAAAAACTAAAAATTCAGTTCTGCTTTGTTTGCCTTTTTTTTTATTATAACAATTAAATTGGTTTTTACGATTTTGGCTTAGGAGCAAGTATATATGCATATTTCTATCCTTGGCCCACAGGCCAATGGGAATTTCTGCCTATAATCTGATCAGAGAAATCATTTGAGAAAAGAAAGAAAATGTTTAAGCTAACTTTGCACAGTAAAATTGCGTAAAGTAGATCAAGTCAAGGGAAATTACAAATAATTAACTTGAATTTGTTGTTTTCTCTGGCTGTTTGTATTTAGCGGTTCACGCGACTTCGCGGATTCCCAATTAGTTTTTCAAAAACCGGTAACCGCTGGGGCTATGGGAGCCATATCTCGTTTAACCCGATGGTTAACTTCCAATCAACTTTTTCGCGAAATTTACTGCGAATAAAAAAGCTTATGAATCGGAACGACGGAAGAGAAAAATGCCTTATAGCGAGAAGCTAGCATTTTCGATATTTTATGGTACTTTATGCCACATTCCTCTGTTTTAGAACCATACAGTCTTGGCCTGGTTTTGAAAATTATGCTGCGGTTAAAGTAGGTCGCGAAGGCAGTAAAAATGGTTCTTCAAGTATTAATGCTACACCTAGGATAATTTTTTTGACGATAAAAAAATAATTATGAAAATATGAAGTTAATATTAAATGAAGTTAAGTCACAAAAAAGATAATTGTATTTCTGATTTTACTTTATTTTAAAAGGAATTCCCCAACGCAACATTTTCTACTCCACCTGGTTTTTCCACTATTTTTGCGGATTGTTAAGCTCGCACAACGTTGCGTATGAGTAATATATGCCTTATGAACAAGTTGGGTGCCATTATTTCCAGGTGTTGTTGTTTCTGTTGTTTCTGTTAACGCTAAACCGCCTTGACAATTCAATTGACTGAAAGCTGGGTGTGGGAAGTACTTTTTTAGCCCGCTTTCCCGCGTACGAGTTACGTTGATTACTCATACGCAGTGTGGCCAAAGTAGCTGCCTGACGACTTGTTGCCTCTGGCCGCCCGATTTACATTGAATGTTCTGCCACCGTTGCTTCAGACAGCGTCAAATTGAAAGACAGGCGGCAAAAGTTTAAAATAAGAGAAAGGAAAGAAACACAAAAGTGGGGGAGTTTCGCCTTTTGTTTATAGTTTATAGTGAAATGAATTTCACAATTTTTTTCACAACGATTTCCAACGGAACCAATTCGGTTTGTATAAAACGGTCTGTCCAAAGTCTAGACAATGTTTCTTCAATTCCAAAAATATATTTTCAAATATTGACTTCCTTGCTGACTCAATCAAGGCGTGAATATTGGGCCAAAACCTACAAGATTTTGTCTTTTAGTATACAATTGTTTTTGATCTCGATAGGAGCGTTTTCAGTAATTATTTGCTGGTCCTTTTTATTGTGCTGTGTCGCTGAATTCCGACTTGGGAATTTTAGGTGCTACAACTTCGATGCTTTATAGCCCGAGGAAGGTGTTTTATTTACCCTCGGACTCGCAATATTTATTCTTGATTTTCCATGTTTTTTGCCGCTTAAAAATGCGTTTATCTTTTTAATTTAATGCACCAAGCTTTGGGTACCGGGTATCCCTCAGTCAAACCCCCCCTCGACCGTTGCTTTCTTACTTGCTTAACTATCTACGTATGCTTGTATTTCGAGCAATAAACATTGCAATTTAATTCGCAGCGTTTCTAATGCTGGTGGTTAATGTGGTGACAGCACATGCTGTATTATTTTGCAGGGTCTTTGGTCACATGTATCCAATTTAGTGGTTATTTTAGGTAATTTAAATACCCGAGTAACCTTGCGCCAGCAGTAGGTAGATTGCTAACGAAGCTAGGAAAATGGCCTAAGAAATGGCTCGAATCAATGCCTTGAATGCTCTAACTCTGCTGAAATTGGCCGACAGCCAGATGGCCACGTGTCCCTTTTCCATCTGGCCCGTACGTACACAATGCGTTGTTTTCAATGCCTCAATTTATGGCAATCGATGGTGCAGGCAGGCAGAGGGAATATGGTCACAAAAAGCTAATTGCAAACAGCAACAAAGGGGCCTCAATAGTCATTTTGGCCCGGCGGCCTGCATTATGCTGCTATATCGCAGCGGGTCTTTATGTTGATGTTTTTTTTTTTGTTGCTGTTGCCTGTGTTGCCCTCTTTGGCATGTGTAAATAGTTCATTGAACTTTTCATTTTATGCTTCATTTGCGACACGAACAAAGCAAGAAAAAAAGCAAACACAATAAACACAAGTCAGAAAAGGCACAGCTCAACGACTTGGCCGAAGATGGAAATACTCTAGGAATAACTTACATCTACTTGGGTTGACTTTAAATATACATAAAACTCAGAAAGTGAATTATTTGGTAACCTTTTGTATTTACATGCTGGGACATCCTTCAAAAAGTTCGGCATTTTTATCCTTAGTAAGGAATACAAAATATTTTACAAAATTTTAGAGTTTTTATGAAAGAAAATTGCACGATCAGAAGTACAAAAACAAAACCTACTCATCATCGAGGACAAAATAGACACAAGATCGCATATTGTCAGGCTCCAAGCTAAGCATTCGGTGCCCGTCCCTGATCCAAAGTAATAAAGAATTTAAGGCAAATCTTTATAGAAGCTTTATCAAGTAAAAGATAACAAGTTATACCATTATTTCTAATATAATAAATGTTGCTTTAAATTAATTAATTAATGATTTTCCCTTAGTTACAAGAGATTTATGCTCCCAGGGTTTTATTTTCTTTATATTAGTATTTATATAATATAGTAATTTGAAAAGGGTAAAGAAGTACCTGTTGTGCCAACATTAAAAGGGTAAATGGTACAAAAACAATGGCAAAACATTTACAGCTTTTCTGCCTCCATTGGCTACGTAACGTGAGGAAAAGCCCCGATAAAAGCAATCGGCAAACCCGTGAGCTGTGAGCTGTGAGCCGACTGCCAAGTTGACAGCTGCTATCTTTTTTTGGGGAACGATCATGGCTTGGGCTTTGCCTTATGCGAAATGTTGTGCATAAATATCAATTGTTTTTTATTTATCTATTCGCTAACGGACCGAACAGGAAGCCCCCGAAATTTACACATTTGTTTAATTTTTCCCTGTACATTCTGTGGTGTTCTTTTTTGCAGTCGACAGACCGAGTGAGCGAGTGATCGAGTGAGCGCGCAGAGCAGATCCCGCCATCATCATGAGCAAGAAGCCGACAGCCGGACCGGCGCTCCATAAGGTCATCATGGTGGGCAGCGGCGGCGTGGGAAAGTCCGCCCTCACATTGCAGTTCATGTACGATGAGTTCGTCGAGGACTACGAGCCCACTAAGGCCGATAGCTATAGGAAAAAGGTGCGTAATAGTCGATAGAAAGAAATCATGAATCATCTGTGCATCAAGCGAAAGCGAAAGAAATGGGTTGACAATGTGTGATCAGTGATCATTTGGTATAATCATGAGAACTTACATTTTACACTAAGTCACAGGTATTAATGCAAATCAAGCGACAAATTCCTGAAAGATCCTTGAATGATTCCAAAAAAATTAAATGTTTATTAATTGCTTGAATCAGATGTGGAAGTGCTTCTTATTATTATATTATTTAAAGATTTAATGTGCAATTAATTTCGATTACTTACAGGTTGTGCTAGATGGCGAGGAAGTACAAATAGATATATTGGATACAGCCGGTCAGGAGGATTATGCCGCCATCAGAGATAATTATTTTCGCAGCGGCGAGGGATTCCTCTGTGTCTTCTCCATCACAGACGATGAAAGCTTCCAGGCTACCCAGGAATTCAGGTGAGTGTGTCAAGCGGTGGGTCCTCCTCTCTCTGTGTGTGTTGCCCCCGGGGTTTCCTCGTACATTTCCCCACTCTCGACGGCTTCTCGAGGGCTCTCTCATGTCTCCGGTTTGTTTGTCTGCAAAGCTGACAAGTGTCGCGGTTTCTTTCTCGCCCGCAAGCTTTATTTTATTCCATATTCTCTTTTTAAAATGTTTTTGGCTTTGCTAATTAGTCTACACAAGTCTGAAGGTTGGCTTTTTGGCACAAGTAGGTGTAATAAATCTTTACTTATGTTTTGGGGAGCCTTGAGGCCAGTCGGGTTTAATTGTTTCAAAATTTTACAGAGGGCTCTCTACATTTAATTTGATTCATTAAATGTTTTTCTTTTACTTTAATTTATCTATTTATTATGTTTCTTGCTGGGGAAAATATTTGAATATAAATATTTAAAGTAATGTGACTGCAAAGAATTTTTTCTTTCGCGAAACTTAATTCCATTTACTGATCAATTTTGTTTAGCTTACTCTCACTCTCTCTCTTTAAGGTAATAATTTTATTGTAGCTATAGGCGTGACCACCCTCCACCCTCTTTTCCTTAATCATTTTAAATGTCCTTTTTCATTGGCACTACCTCCTTGGTCAGACCCTTTTTCATTGACCTAATTGAGTTGGACAAACAGAACGGAATGAACCAACGGAACGCGTCAATGGAAACTCACAGGGCACACGCAAATAAATTCGAATTGGAAAATTGCTATTCGAAAGGGGTGCGTGTGGAGACATCTAGAGGGGTGGACAAGCAAATGCGTATGTGTATTCCCTCGACTGTGTGTGTGTTCACATAGAGATACTTCACCTGTTTGTTGACTCGATCCCAAGTGGAGTGACACACGCACTGAGTCACCTCCTTGATAAGCGCATATCTGTAAGCCCTTTTCCGGAATTTGTTTTTTTGCATTTGTCAAAGCTTTCTGCATTTGCCAATTAGCGATTATTTTGTAGTCGAAACAGGCTGATCGTGTGATCGTGTTTTAAGAGATAACCAATTAACTACATAATATTTAAAAGATAACACCTAATCAATCCATTTATAATTGAAGCTGATAGAACCACATAGTATTTGCTGTTTAATTATTATTAGGTATTTGAATGTTCGTTTATCGATGAATAGAAATGGCATTGATGTACCGATATTTGACGCAAGGATCGATATAAGAATCTATGTTTTAACTTTAACGATGTTTTCTGTTAGATACATATATCAAAATGTGCCAAGGAATAGACTTAACTTAGTTTAAAAAGTCATTCTTGGAAATAAATATAAAGATTAAATCAAAGATTTTTTTTAAAGATGTTTTTAATATAATCGGTAAATAACAAATAAATTGTTTTCCATAATTTTCGATTATATCGATATCTTTACGATATTTTTGAATGCAATAACAACACAATGTTAATATATCGTTACTGTATCGATATTTGACGCAAGGATCGATATAAAATCGATGTTTTAACGTTGCGATATGAGCGATAATCGATATTCTATTTGATATTTCACACTGTGCCAAAGAATAGCCTTAACTTCGTTTAAACTAATATTCCTCTTGGAAATAAATATAAAGATTAAATCAAATAAATTATTTTCCGATATTTTCGATTGTATCGATATCTTAGCGACATTTTAAAATGCGATATTTTCCCATATTTCAAATTTCGATACATTAAACTTTACGATATTTTCGATATGATATTGAGCGCGATATTTTTGTCGATATATCATAGCGGACATTTCCCCTATATATACAAACACACACCTTCATCTTCTACTCCTAACACCTATCAACAAATTGAATAAAATAACATTTAAGCATCGAATAATGCCGACTGTGCCGAGTACAATACCTCCTATTTATTCTATATATATATATATTCTATATTTCGCAGAGAACAAATATTGCGGGTGAAGAATGACGAGAGCATACCGTTCCTGCTGGTGGGCAACAAATGCGATCTGAATGACAAGCGCAAGGTGCCGCTGAGCGAATGCCAATCGAGGGCACAGCAGTGGGCGGTGCCCTATGTGGAAACCTCGGCAAAGACGCGCGAAAATGTCGACAAGGTTAGTGCTAGTGTCCCCCCTATAGTCCCCCCAGCGTCACCATTTCCAAGCCAACAGGATTCCAATTCCGTTTGCCGGTGGAATAGAATAGTTCCCCGACAAAACAGAACAGAAAGATATAGCTCTACACACAACACCAGAATTTGTTTAGATGGCAAGCTACTTATAGTGTTAAAGAGCAACACCACGAGCACCTTACTCCTTTTGTAGTTTCATAAATACTTCATTTATGCGATTGCTTTTATTTCGCATTTAGTTCTTCTCACGCGACCAACACTGCATTCTTATCAATTTTAGAAAAACAAAAAGGGAAAACAATACACTTCTTTAAGAGTTTTCAACAAAAGATTGAGAATTTAGTTTGCAGTATTTAATGTAAAACTTTTCCGTTATTTTAGGGCTTAAGAAGGCCAATTCAATTATTTACAAACTTGGATTTTCCTATTTGGTTGCAAATCAACGCCAAACTCCTTCAACTTTGAATACAAATTCATGTCTTTTTAGTTCTTCCCCCTCTCTAAATACTTACAATCAATACTTACTCAATTCGAGGACCACATTTCAAATATTTATAAGTGATAATGGAATACGCGCACATGATCAGAGGGGGCGTACTAAGATAGCAAGCAAAAACATAATAAATTAGATGAGGAAGTAATTGTTTTTATATTATTGTTTTTGAAAGAAAAAATCCAAAGTTATAAGTAATAAGCTGTTGTTGCTGCTTTGGTTGTACATCGCAGGCAATGCGTGAAAGAAGGAGCGAGAAAGAGAGCACAGTCTTTGTTCTTATTTAGACTTGAGAGAAGTTTTCAGAAATAATATATATAAATGGTAAAGTGAATAGGAAGAGCATATCTTAACAGAGAATCGTTGGGTTTATTTGTTAATTATTTTCTGTTTAAGGATTATAAAGGCTAACTTAATGGATCCCATCTTTAAAAATTAGTTATGTCTTGAAAATAAGTTTTGTAGCAGGATTTTGACAATTTTATGCCCAATGCATTTAGGAATTGTTGTGAATTTAGCGAGTAACGTTTACAGAAGGTTTTAAAATATATAAGTATCCCCTCACGAACATAGAACCCAACCCAGAACACACACACAGATACACACACGGCTACAAAATAAAAGCACTGCCAACAAATCGTAGCCTACTTTACAATGCTTTTAATGTTGTTGCCTTTAAAAAAATATTTTTTTTGTTTATTCTTATTTTTTAAAGTTAAATCTCTTTTATTTGCGATTGACAAATGCCAATAAGCATAAAAAGCATTTCTGTCTCTCTCTGAAGCGCACACAAGCTGTAGTTGTTGTATGCGTTTTCTGATTGGCTTAATATTATTTGTAACCAAAATTTGCAATTAATTAAGTGTGATTATGACTAAGATTCTCTCTGATGCTGACTCTGTATATTCTGACTTTATTCCCAATCCACAATTTTGCAGGTATTTTTTGATTTGATGCGCGAAATAAGGTCACGAAAAACTGAAGATTCGAAAGCCACGAGCGGGCGTGCTAAAGATAGATGCAAGAAGCGGAGACTTAAGTGTACCCTACTTTAGGCATTAGGTGCATACAACAACTTCCACTATATCCAAATATACGATCTATAAGATAATATATATCCCGTATGAGTATATGAACACACTTAACCCGTAGACACTCCAAACCTAACCCCCTCCGTTGCTTTTACCCTAATCCCTAGCTTGAACTGGAGCTTTTGATTGCTTTGGCACTACTCTCTCACTCTCTCTCTATATATATATATTTATATTTCTTTATGCTACTAACTCTGATTTCAGTTTGGTTCTTATATATTTACATTTATTTACATTTTGTGAATACCGTTTGATTTTGCCGCTTGTTGTTGTTGGGTTTAATTTAAGTTTAAGTACATACTTGATTTGAGGTCAAGCCTGGTTAAGGTTAGGAGGTATAAATAAAATTTAAATTTAAATTAGTAAGAAACATGTCTTCTTCTAATTTTCCATGGATCTAAGGAAATTTGAAATAGTTTTTTAATAAATTCATCATTTGCAACTCTCTGAACCATGTTTTTTAGTTTAATTTTTAATTTTCTTTAAAAACACTAAACATTCGATAACTAAAATTATAATTGGAATATATAAATAAATTTCATTAGTATTTATAATAGACTATTTATCATGTCCTAAACTATCTAAATAATACAATTACAAAAAAACCTTGGAATTATTTTCTTTCGAAGACAAGCAAAAGCTTAAATCTTCGTACGTACAATTCGTACACGAAACATGAATTAACTAAGCTCCAAATGTGCCAGCATTATCTATTATTTTGTCTGACACCGTACATATACTGTACAGGTGTTTTTTTTATAATATTTAGTGGGTAAGGAAGTTATATTTCAAGAGCTGATCAGGGTCAATTTGAATCTTTCAAAGTGATTTTTTAACCAGAAAAAAGTAGCAAGGAATTTGTTAAAATAACTGCAGAGTTGATACTAAAACTAACACCACACACACCGCTGTACAAACACTCTGACATACACAAAAACAAGACTCTTACACACACACACAACGTGGGAGTTTACTTTGTAAATTATTTATTAAATTTTTGTAATTTTCCTTTCTAAATGCCAGAGAAGTTACCTTTATTTATTAAATCATTTGGTTTGGTTGTTATTTCTTGACAAACTTGTATTTTCTGTTAGTGTAAATATAAAAAATAAACGAATTATAGAGAAAACAGTGTGTTTCATATCTGATATTAAACATTACATAAAATGATAAAGTCATTAACTAAAATAAAGAATAGATCTGAATATTTTCTATTAAATGCTTCAACAATTTAATTGTATTTATTTAATGTACCCATGAAACGCACTGTTCTTTTCTTGATCTGTTCCCTTTTTCTATATATTGCTTTTGGTCTCTTTATATCTACTTTGGTTTTAGCAATTTTTTCCAAAAAGTTCTCTATACCTTTATAGAAAAACTAATTTAACCACAACCACCACCCCCACGAATATTAACAAATAGCAATGAAATAATTAACATTGATTCTAATTAATGAATTTTATTCGTTTAGGTATTTTATGATCTAATCAGGGATATTTCATCGCGTAAAAAACAACGTCAGACGGACGTGAAACAGCCGCCGAAGCCCAATTCTCATTGCTGCCAACTGCTGTAGGATGGAACAACAAGAACAACAGCCGCACGATGAAAAAAAAAAGAATAATAATGCCAACTGCAGCAGCAAACATCTTGCGACAACAACGGCCACACGGATAACAACAAACAAATGATTATAAAATATTAAAAGAAAAAAAAAAAAACAAACAAAAAACACAAAGAGAAGGAAGAGAACGAAATGTTAATAAATAATTAACTTAGAGTACGCCAGATCACACACAAGCAGAGAGAATATCAAAATTATATTTGCCACCCAGAACTCTAAACTTAAACACTTAATCCAAGAAGTAAAAATTGCATTGTAATATAAATAAATATATATATATTATTTAGGCAACAAATTTCCGGCGAAAAGCTCACACACTCACCTCACCCATGCAGCTTATAAATTCTGTCGTATATTTTTTATTTCTTATATTTTGTCAATTGTCAAATATGTTTTCCTTCCGAAAAAATTAAATGTTTAAACAAAAACTAAAGCGTCAACCTATTAAATATGTATTCATTCAACACAATATTCTCACGCAGTTCAAGAATAATAATTGCTACAAATATACTTCTCTCCTTTAATAAGAAATATGAATACGTTCTTTTGTTTTTGTAATAATTTAAACTTAAATAGAGAAATGCAAGATAACACACAACAACAAACCACACAGAAAAGCTTTTTATAAATACATCTAAATATATGTATGTATATTTAAATATATACGAAATAGTTTAAAGTATATAAACATAAAATGGAACACTTAAAATGCTAGAGAATATAAACAAAAAGAAAGCGATTACGATAACGATAAACAAAAAATATCTCCATTTATTAATTATAAACGAGAAGTGAATCGAAACAAATTTTTAATGCAATTTTTGTAATTTTCTAAACTGAAACGCAAATAATGAGTAGAGATAGAAAACAAAAAAACAAAACAAAAAAAAACACATAAAACAATGGGGAAAACGAGCAACAATTCGAAGTTTTCCCAATTACTACCAATGGTTATTTTTTCATGCTGAAACACATCCACTATATTTAGGATTACTCCCGATTGATTTGCTTCTGTTTACTGTTTACTTTTGTAAAACTGCATTCTGTATTGTACTGTTTAAGCTATTATTATTATGATAATTATTATTATTATTATTAAATATATAAGTTATATATGCAATCAATTGATGGACGGTTCAACTTTTGTATCAAGCATTTTCCTCTCTCTTAATCTTTTTTTTTGTTTTGTTTTCTTTCCATCAAACGTGTGAAGATTGTTGCTAAAACAGAGATACAACTAAGCCTTGTCACAGCCTAGAACACTTCAACATTTTTCCTCAATTCCTCATTCACAGAAACGCGCTGATACACACACACACATGTATCTAAAATAAAATTGAGCAACAACCCGCATTTTTTATATAAATATATATATACATATATATAAATTATTATTACGAAAGTTAAATAATGGCGATTGAACGATTGAGCGTACGTTTAGCTTGACTCAGAAACAAACTGAAAAATATGAGAAATAAAAACAAACAAAAACTAGAAATCTTGGGTGTTCTTATTGACTGCAAAATGAATCATTCATCATAATGAATGAATGGGAAGGAGTAATACTCATGGGAATGATGAGAACTTTTAAAAGTTCAATTGAATTAAATCAAACAACAAGACTATTAGAGTTCATTATTAAACAATTGCACGACGCTGTGTTTGTTAAATTAAAGAATAGTAAAAGAAAGAAAAAAGCAAACCAAGATTGCCCCACATATAATAAATAAACATTATCTGAAGAGATTTAAAATGTTTGGCGGTAATAATAATTGGAATTGCCGAATACGTAAACAGACAGTGCGGTTTTCTGATTCCTAAATTGAAGTTGGAGGAGTACAAGGTTTCAAATCGGAATAATGAATTATTTAATACTATAAATATATAAATAAATAAAATAATGTACATTCTTTCGGTCGTTTCCTATACGGCTATGGGCTGTCTCCCTCCATTTCAAAGTTTTCCGGTCAGATCAAGTTCCGGTTAAGAAAATTTGGTTCTCTATCGTGTAAAGTCGGAACGGAGATTCTCTGTCAAATCTTTACCGGCTCGGCAAAAGAGCAGCTGATTTTCGATAGCCAAGTGAGCAAGATCAAGAAATTTAGAGCAGTTTTGAGTGGTTCCGATAACCAAAGGAGCCGCGTGGCTGCGCCTTACAGCACAATTCATTGCTTTGCAGAAATAATCGATAATAAACAGGACTCTGTAAGATATATTTTCAGGAGAGCAGAAACCAAAATTTGTTTTACGATTCGTTTATCTGGTGATTATGTTTTCCGGGCACATGGCTATCAGGCACTTTGACAGTGAGGGCAGAAACCGGACCTTAATATATATATATATCGGCGATATTTGTAGTAATTATATTTCTATATTTATTGTAAATTCATTCAGCCAGTTGACTAGAAAGATTTCAGACTTTTTTAAAATTTTTTTTCAATTCATTGGCAAAAATGTTGATATACTTTAATTATTTTACCATTGGTTTTGGCCAATTTTTACTGTCAGAAAATTCGCAAAAATTCATAATAGTAAATCAAGTAAGTATATATAGAACAATTAGATGGTTCAAGAGACTA
>VNKF01010173.1:0-33421 GCA_008044355.1 Drosophila lacteicornis
AAGAGTGGTGCCAGTTTATGTATATAAAATAAAGAATGCATTTCATATACTTAAATAAATATATTAAAAAGAAACCAAATAAACCAAAATCAACGCAACCCCATAAGGTCTCGATGCCCGAAGAGCTCGTATAACCATAGGCGGCTAATTCATAAATTAATATAAAACTAAAACCAAATAAAAATATTTTATTAAAAATTAAAAAAAGAAAATAATTGAGATGAAAAGCGTTGCTTTGCTGTGCCGTCCGGGCACCGAATGTAATTCATTCGGTTTATAGAGCCGGTATTTATAGAGCCGGTAAACACATATCGAAAATTAGGTCACGGCCTGCTTGGATCGTTCTATTACCGATTTCATATCGATATATCGAGTGTGCCTTAAATATGTAGGTTGAGTAATTATATTAATACAACTTTTCTAAGTTTATAGGCGTTACTCAGGAGTAAATAAATTGTATATTAAAAAGTATTACTCAGGAGTAAATAAATTGTATATTAACAATTAAAGGTTAGCTGTTAATAGGCGCTAAAGAAATAAGTATAGGTAAAACATTGGGCGCAGCTCGATTGCTTCTTGCATGTGTACTAAGTAGGTTAAGATTGGTGTTTTTACTTTAGGAAGGCTATCTCTGGATGAGGTTATTTTGTACAAATATATAAATTTATAATTTGCAGATAGTGCTCTAAAGGGTTCATGCATTTCATACGAGATTCTACTGTGTCGCAAAACTAAAGGCAAATAGGATAAGTGGTTTTATACGGTACGTGGAAATTTAACAGATCCAATAGAATGTCGTCACCACGGATCAGGTTACACATAAAGACAATGCCTATCGCATCGTTCTACGGTATGCTAAGGATGGTAGGTTAATTAGGATAAGTCTATTATGTAGAATACGAGGACAACCTTAGGTTTGCATCCCAGTTTAGTAAGCCCCAAAGAGGAAAAAGTAAAGTTATTTTGAACTGATTCAATGCGTTTGCTGTGGACGTCCCACTGGGAACTCCAAACGCAAGATCCATATTCGAAAATAGGACGAACTAACGAAATGTTTAAATTCTTCGTGACGTAGGGATAATCGAATTCCTTCAATATGATCAATGTACGAAGTATGATCAATTAATTCTAATTTTGAGTCTAGGCGTATACCCATATCGTCAACCAGGGTGAGTTAGTCATAACTTTGGGCAGGTTGCCCTCTAGCGGGTCACCAGAGGTCACCAGAAAACATTCGACAAGTTGTTTCGTTCGCTTTGAAAGAGAAAACTATAATGATAATATGTGATAGTAATGATAATAATAAACGATAATAAGTATATGTACGCAGCATTAAAGTTAATGCTTATATAAAATCCCTTTAAATCTCTTCGCTGTTGTTTAGATTGGTATTTTTGTGTTCAAAATGTTTTTTTTTGTCAGCGAACTACAAGTGGAACAAACTTTTTCTATTTTATTCGATCGCATTGGCAATTGTGATCGTCTTTTTGCTCATTACTATTCCGCTGGTGACAGATTGCCTCGCCTGACAAGCCCGATTTCAGCCAGAGTTTCGTCCTGGTGCCCGAGCTTCGTCCTCATCCTCGGTCCGCAGTGACACAGCCACCCCGAAATACGACTTTGGGTGGTTGCAGGCCGCTGGCATCGTAAAAAGCGTAACGCATAAATGACGAGGCTGTTTCCAGCGGGACAGTGCGGAACGGAGATGTAAGAACACGTTTGGGGGCGGGCGATGAGGCTGCAACAAGGAAGGAAGGCAGAGCAGAGCAGCTAGCAGATTGCTGGACAAGTGGCGCCCTTGTTTTGCGGAAAGTGTTTCCCTTTTTGCCGGCGAGATTTTATGGCGCAGAAAATTGAATGATTGATCGCAAAAATAGGCGCAACTAATTAATTTTCGACCCTGCCAGTGCGGGGTGTCAGCTTTCCGGAGGGGGCGTGGCCGCATCGATGTCATCGTCAAACCGGTGGCCACCTGCAAACAAAACCTTCCCTTTTATATTTTTTTAAAGTCCGAATACAGAGAGGAAGAGATGGAAGTTCGGCCCATGTAGCGCATTTCATTTGCATAATTTGCAACTTAATTTAAACGACTTCTGCGGGTTATATGGGATAGTGTATCCTGAGGATTTTCACACGTGTGCCGCATTTTTTGAGCCTTGGGCTTGTGCCGCCCTTCAGCCAACCGCAATGCCACTTTTTGCGGTTCACTTCGTTTTTGTCATTAACTTGCGGCGACGGCATCCCACTTTATTTCCCGCCCCGCCACGTGGAGATGATTTAACTCCAAGCCAAGATTGTAGTTTCCATCCAGTCACATGCCGACTAATTTATTCATGACATCATCATTAAGACGTCTTGCCAGCCGAATCCTTTGAAGCTCCTCCGCCGCTCACCTCGTATTTACCTAATCGGAGCAGCCTCTGCCAGTTTCCGTTTGCTCTTATTTATGTTTACTTTGCGTCGAGCCAAGGCAACTACTTTGTTTACGTTGGCTTGCTTCGAGAGGAGAGGCTGCTTTGGGTGCCTTAGTAGAGCATCCTTATCCGCCACGCCTGGGCGTTCCGTTCTGGGCCTCCCATGAATTTTAATAAGTAAAGCATCTCGCAACGTGTGGCGTTCGTCCTTTGACTTGTAAAGTTGACTCGCTTCGTGCTTAACACCGAAACATATACCTCAACTGACAATAATGAGTGTGGTTTCTCATTGAAACGATGCTGCTTTGTGGTTTCTGAAAATAATAGATCAGGTTTTAAACAACTTAATGTGACAATTAAAGCTTAAATAAGAATTCAACAGTTCTCGTTATTACCTCATCTGTTTCTTGAACAAACTTGTGTATTCTATAAAAAATCTTCCTATTCCTCTAAAAAGTATTTGCTCAACTTCAACTTGTGCGTTTTTGGCATTAATCAAGTCAAGCGTATCCCACAAGCGTTTAATATCCCAGCCCCCAATCGCTTGACGAATGGCCCACAATTGGCGTGTCCTTTGACATCCTGCGACTGCAACGGCAGCTGCATCTGCACTAACCGATTCTGAAGTCGAGCTGGTAATTAACTTTGCAACACTTGCAGTGCCGAAAGCCATGACGATGGTAATGGCAGTGGCCATGAAAGGGAACCTGGCCAGCACGCAGCATGCAGCTTTTTGTGGCGGCCGTGGCAGGAGCAAATATGTGTGTGTCCCTGTCAGCCGGCCGGTGGTCAAACGATGAAATGTCAACAATGGCTAACGCTACGATCTCCTTTACTCCTGCTGACGTCATGCGTGCACTTCATCACCGCTGGCAGTCACGACTCCAGGCCGGAGTCCAGAGTACCGAGCCCCAGAGTCCAGAGTCCACCACAGTTCGAGTCACAAAAAGGCGCAAATTTACATTTACATTGACTGAATGATGCCGATAGTCTGGGCTTCCGTGGAACATGTCCTGCACACAGAGCTTGATTGATTTCGAGTGCGTATGCCGTGCACTGAAAAAGTGTCTTACTAGTTTTCTGTTTCTTCTGAAGCTCTGTTCTAGTTTTGATAATCTAAAGACCTTATACCTACCGGAAATGCTGAAAATTTGATTTTGGTAGTAGAGGTAATTTTTGAGCTTGACGTTTCATATTTATTCACCAAAATATATGACTAAATATATATTATCTATTTAGGGATTTTATCAGAAAATAACTTTAGTTATTAGAATTCCAACAAAAATTAAACAAAACTTCATGTGGGTCACATATCCCTCAATATGTGGGGAATATTCAAGAAAACAAGTAGGAAAGATACAGTCGAACTGACCGAATGTGAGTACCGGGTACCTAAGGCATTGTGGGTAAAATTAAAAGACATGGCTTTTTACTTTGTCTGTCAACTTTTCTCAAATTTATGACAAATTTTTACGGATGAATTAAAATGTTGCTTGGACCACACATAGAAATTGCAGGAGCTCAGTATACACAAACACCTAATTGGTTAGTAACTCCAATGCTTATGACTAAATTTAGAGCACGTCCACACAAATGTATTGATTTAATATCTATTTAATTTAAGCCAAAAATCATAAATATAGCTTAGTTATAGGTTTTTTTTAATGAAATGGAAACGGAAATGGGCGTGACCAAATGTTACAACAAACTTTATCTACATACTACGGACAAGAATGCTGTCGCCGAATTTTCTGCTTTTAGCTTTTATAGTCTCGCAGATCTGTTGTTTCATACGGACAGACGGGCACGGCTGAGTCGATTCGGCTGGTGAGACTGATCAAGAATATATGTATATCCTTTATGGGGTCGGAGATGCCTCCTTCTGCCTGTTACATACGATACATTCTCGGATTGCACTAAGTTATAATTCCCTTGTACGCTACTGGTACCGGGTATACAAATGAGATGTTTTAAATGTTTTTCCTGAATTTTCGGCCATGGCTTTATTGATTTTTAACGCATAAAAATTACATTTTGGGAAAAGTTTTCATAATTTAGATTTTTTTTTCAATATGCTGGAAATTAAAATCTATCTCTTGTAATTATTCTGATAATTTGTTTTTTTATTAACATTTTTGTAAATTAAAAAAACAAAAATTTAAAGGCAATCAATTCAACATGCAGTTTTGCTTTCAATATTTTTTGAGTGTATTTCGTTTGTACGTATATCCTTTTTGATGGCCGGCAACGAGTCTTGCGTAAAAACCACGAAACATATTTGGTTTGTCATTGGACGCAGTGAGGCGTCCACTAAGTGGACATTGGGAGGAGGACCCACGGGGCGGGAGTGGCAGGGGATCCGGGGTGCTGGCTGGACCCTGGATCCTGAATGCGGGCTTCTGTAATGCCGAAATGTAACCAGACATATTGACATGGGAGGCTTGGAGGCGAGTGTGTGTGTTTCTTTCCATGTTCGTACGTGCATGACAAGTGGAGCCTCAGTTGGTTGTCCTGCCAAACACTCACAAACACATACATACATATGCGAAGCCATTGCCGCTTAACTGCTTCTCCACCGAAGCCATGTTGGTTTTTTTCCACTGGCTTCTGTTCACTTCGTTTCGTTTCGTGCCGTTGTTTGTGTCATTTGCCTGCCATGCGGTTGTACGAGTGCTTTCGCATCTGTGTGCCAGCGGATCCTGTGTGTCCTGATTGTGCGTGTGTGTGTGTGTGTGTGCCCTCATATCCTTGTGTGCATGCATGTGGTGTGCATGCAATGTCCTTGTGCAAACTTCCCGCACTTTGTCGTCGTCGTTTTCGTTTCTCTTGCTGCTTGTCGTTGGTCTTTTATCGTTTCCTGGTGGTCCTCGCCCATTCTGCCTTTTGTATTCCATATTCTTTTTATGTGTGTGTTTTGATTCCTTGGTTTTCTTATTTCTTATGCGGCTGCGCCAGTGCCTTTGCTAGTTTTTTAATGTTCTGTATTCTTTAAGTTGGGTTTTCGTTTTTAAAAGCTGTTTGAACATGTGACATCAAGAAGACGGCTGACTCTACTTGGCTTTTGAAGGTTTTGCTTCATATTTGACCTTTTCCTTTTTCGGACCCTTGCACGAATGGTTGTGGTTCCTGAAAACCGATTCATTTTCGGCTCTGAATCGGCAGAAAGCACAGTCAAATGACCTGACACCCACCGGAGGGTCCTCAGTTGAAGGAGGACTTGATTGAACTACCTCGGTCTCGACGTATTCCTTAAAAAACCAAAAGTCGTAGATCGCATAATTTACCTGTATAGAATTAACTTACACCTAATTGGGAAGACCGACGTGGACTCGGATATCCGGTATACTGAAACAATAAAAAGCGTGTATAATAATAAGTATTTGCCTACATTGTCATCAACTTACTTCATTTTTCACCTCTGCATAACTGGAAAACGGTGCTGGACCTGCATATCTAGAATTCTGAAACAATGAAATTGTATGTAAATAGTATTAAAGATACTGCCGATATATGTTATTACCCTTGTACTAAAGGGCTGCACATATTTTAAAGTACTTACCTCATATGAGTAGTCTGGATATGTAGAATACTGGTATGGGAATGCACACGTGACCGGCTGATATTCGTGCGGATAAGTATACTCCGGGGGATAGCTAAAGTTCCCAGAAGCGTAGACAGGATTTTGATAGGGATAGGGATAGGGTTGATAATGGTACGATGGAGTACCATAAGTTGGCTGTCCGGAATACTGATATAGAGGCCGTACATAAGGTCCCAGAGTAGAATAATCCGATCCTTGATCTACTGTCAGAATAAACGGACAGTCGCTAGGTACTGGGATTGCCATCACCGGCATGCCAAAAGTTTGGTTAATGGCCTGACCGCCTGCCAGACTCATTGTACGGCTTTTAGACACTGTCAAAGCCTGATTTGGAGCATGAGGGCCTGCAGGATTCAGCGAACGGCCATTAAATCCTGCCCAAGTCGCATTTGGGGCTTGACTGCCTGCCTGATTCATAGGACGGTTATTAGATCCCGCTGGAACAGAGTTAAGCTCTTGACCATTTCCCTGACCACGAAAGTTTATTGAAATTTAAATATTGCACATAAGAATATCGAACTCACGGGTAGAACAGCGAATAGATAGTCACTTCCTGACTGGGATTGGTAACTCCACATGTTTTTGCTGATTTAAGGAAACAAAAATAATAAACAAAGCTGCTCCGAGAAAAACGTGGAAGAGAAGATGTAACTATTTCGATAACAATGTAGAAGATATCGATGTTTAATACGATTGTCATTGTAAAGGTCTGGCAACCTTTAGAAGAACAATAGTACAGTTGTACTTCCATTTTTATTAGTTCACATGAAAAAAATAGGTCACTAAAACATGAAAACTGTTACATTTTTATATAAATAAAACAAATTCCACATATATTAAATTTGCGTAGCTCCCTGAGAGTTAGCGTTTGAGAGTTAGCGAGGTGGCATATTATCAGTAGACTTCGGATGTTGCTTATTTCCATGAAGTGGGCTGTCAGGCAAAATTGACTCCAATGAAATGTGCGTATGTAAACACAATTTAAACGTTCTGCAAGTTTGAAAAGAAAGGCCCAAAATCTGATCAAATTTTTGGAAAAAATGTAAATCAGTGGAGTTTGTACTACCTGTTTCTTTATGTGAAATGCTCGAAGTCGTTGTTTTCGCAATTTGGTGTAAAGCCAAGTCGAAGATCGACGAAATACCCTTGCAAATTTTTGCTAGCGAATTTCGTATATATTTTACACAGTGTGTAGGTCATACTGATTTGAATTCCTTTATAAAATAAGGGGTTATTCAAACACTTATTGTTAATCAATTAGGCTTATATAGGAGGTGCCAACGCAATAAGTGCCTATTAACAGATTTCCAATAAATTTGCCTCTTGAAAATGAATTAAAATGGCTTCTATGTGATAAATTCGATACTTATAATGGGCCTCGCCTTTAACGCTTTTATCAATTTCGCTCTAATCTCACTGCTGGTGAAACGCTGAATCCAAACAAAATTTTTCTTTCAAATTTTTCTCAATCCTTCCGAGCTAAATAAATAATAATATTTTATTTTCTTACATGCAAACCCACAGCTGTTTCTTTTTTTGATCCGTCAACGTATTCCTTTTTTTGCTTCCAAAATTTCGCTTATCTTATTGAACGAAAAACCAAAAATAAAACTTTAGTTCATGTAGTTTACTCACTCTTTTGACTATAGTATGTTGTGTGTATTTTTTCTCGTGAATCGTGATTTCTATCGGCGGATCTTTCAAAACCGAATTCGCTAAAATAAAAATACCGTTCCACAAAACTCCTGGGGCTTTCATTTTTTCAGCATTTTCAGCACCCTTTTTGGACTTTACTGCTAAGGGTTGTCACCTTCCAGGGCTAGAGTATCCACAAGTTAGTTTATCAACTTTTTTACGTAATTCATTGCAGAAATATAGGTAGTTTGGTTTAACTTATTTTATTTATTATTATTTAATTGATTGAAAACAAATTGATTATAATTATTGATAGCTAATAAAAAAAAAATATATATATTTAAATTGCGTTGCGACATAATATAAAAGTTACTCGACAACTCTAGCATCTGACTCCAATTGTCTGGCAACTCACTATCTAGGGCGATCAGCTGTTGAAATGTCAACTTGTAAACATTTAATTAAATTCGCTAACATTTTGTAAAAATATCGCAACATTTTCTTTAGCCAGGCTTTTGGCTATGGGAGAGAATTAGAAAGGAAACCATGTAGCGCATATGATCCATTTTTAAAACCAGAAGATTTGTATGTGGTTTTTCTTATTTTGAGCATAATGTTATCTATGTATGTATGTACATATATTAATTAGGTATAATTATCGTGTTAAAAAGAGGACATTTCAAAAAAATTTTCATTTGAACGAAGTAGGATATCTCATCGTCTTCAATTTGCCCTTTTCGCATTTGGCGACTACATTTCGCTTTCTAAGAAGTTGGGTCGTTTCAAATAGCGATAGGAAAAGATAAGTGTCTGTCGATGTCAAGGCAATCCGTTTAAAAAATCCTTTAGAAAATATGTACTTCCCTTGCTGGATAGAAGCCCAGCTTCATTCAGTTTAATAGATCTGAGCAAATTCTGAAGAAATGCATTTTCTTATTTTTCGTCGTTGCTCTCAGCTCATTGAATGCTACAGAGCTGCCATATGGCAGAAGTACACTGCAGAAAACTTCTTTTAAAAGAATTTTGCGTTGACTTCTTTTGACTCAAATAATTTATTTTTTTAATGCGTAATAAAAAGAAAACACCCAGTGGCGCAACCCTGCTACGACCGAATGTGGTAATTCTACAAGATGCATCGTCGAAGGTACATTCGTAATCAATCGTTTCTGCAGCTGTTAGAACACAGGACTGTAATGGGACTATTTCTATGTTCGGGACCTGCGACTGTGTGTGTTTGTTGTTTGTGCAACTTTATTTTTATATATGTATAATTTTGTCTTTTTCATCTGTCACTTTACTATTTGCAAGTATAATTGTGTGTCGGGAGTGTTTTGAAAAGGAATTTATTTAGGTTTTTATAACGATTTAGAAAGTTAAAAAACGGCGGCTGGCCGATGCACAAAACACATTATAATTATTCCATCAAGTAAGTAACACGAAACAATCTGATTTTAATTGATAAATTTATACTTGTTTTTCTTACGTGTAGATGCAGTTAAAGAAGATGGGTTAAACGACAAATACTACAATATTGTGGTCCGCTTAAAACCAACAACGGTCGTATCGCAAACAAAATTCGATGAAAAAGCAAAAAAAATAATTAACGAATGTTTAGTTGTAGTAAAAAATAATAAAATATTGATAAAATTGTATGCGGAATATCTTTTATTTTGCTAGAAATATAAAACTATTTCCAGTCGATTCAATCTAAATCATGTTGTAGTATGAATTCGAATGCTTACTGCTATCGACGTATGGCGGTAATCGATTCTCGAAGCCAAATTTGCGCCACTGTGCAGATGTGGTTCCATATATATATATGTACATATGTATATTTTTAAACATTACTCCAAATTCTTACTAAACAAGGTGGCAACAGTAAAACTAGCTCCGAAAGACAGAATCGGACTGCGTGGCAGCTCTGGCACATATTGTTTTGGTATTGTTTTGAACGCAAAATCAATCGGCAGAAATTCAACGGGTGTTTTGCATATGCAATTACTAAAATGCTTATGTTACAAAATGTTGATGTAGATTACTCATAAATTAAGCCACCTTTATGAAGAAGTAAGATTTATAATATTTAAAGTGTGCTTTGTATGTGTAATTAAAAAAACCCTCGGCAAAAAGTCAGTGTTTTCGAAAAAAAAAAACAAATATCCGGTGTACAGCACGGTGTTTTGGAATTGGGACGAAACTACAGCGAAAGTGTTTTCTGTATGCTTTCAAGATTCAGTTCAGTTTTCAAGATTCAGATTCAGAAGTTCGTTGGGAGGAACTTCTAAGGCGCACAGAGGTGGAAAGAGTTTTAAATGGGAAGTTACCAATTTGACCATGTAATAGAACATGTTTACACCATTTTGCTCCTTTACGAAAAAATCATGCTTTTCCAGTCTAATATGTGTTTAGAAACGCTAGACATTTGGAGCAACAACAATCGCTAAAAAGACGCTTATATTGCAGTACATAAGTACATAAGTACAAACATTTACATAACGAAAATATAAGTTTAATAAATTGATTGAATTATTGCATTTCATAAGAAATTTGTCAGGTCATCTTGGGAGACTAAAATATTGTTAAAATCCAAATTTCACTCGAATAGCTTTATAAACATACAAGTAAGAAAGCTACAGTCTCGAGTGCTCGACTGTGAGATACCCGATACCTAAACGTTTGTGCTTTACACTAAGCTATTTGAAATTGTACATACATTTTCATACTTTACTTCGATACTTCTTAAAATAAATCGCCTCTCGAATTAGCTCCCGACCTAAACAATTTAATATGAATAATACATTTTATAAGGACGCCAAAAAATAAATTATGTTTTTTTTTTTTAATTTTTTGCTCTATTCTTTTGCAGTTGGCGCCATTATATCGCGCGGCCAAGGCTCGAGTGCGCCACCTTTTGGTGAATGTGTTAAAATTCTAACCTTATTGCTAATATCTCGCATGTTTATCATCCGATTCCAATGTTGTCATTAAATTTGGTAACTCTAGCTCTTATAGTCTCTGAGATCTGTTGTTTCATACGGACAGATGGACAGACGGACAGACGGACATGGCTAAATCGACTCGGCTGGTGATGCTGATCAAGAATATATATACTTTATGGGGTCGGAGATGCCTCCTTCTGCCAGTTACATACATTCTCGGCTGGCACTATGGCTATGGGTACCGGGTATAAAAATCATAGTCCGAAATTCTCTTGTTGATGCAGATGCGGAGCCAGGGTTAGTATGCTTTTAGACTGGTTTCTTACAAGTGGGGCACAAAATAAAACTTTAGGACCTCTACATGGTATTTCAAATCATAAACGCCCTTACACACGCTTTTTATAAGATGTAGTACAAATTCAATTTTGTCATGCATAATGCATAATGGATTTATTGTATTTTCCCATCGCGCTTTCCTCATTCTTGCTTAATTTTTCCCACATCCCCGGTGACAGGGCACTTGTTCTCAAGGACCTCGAGGACTACACATGTTAGACCCGCGCAACTTGAACTCTTGATTAGCTCTGTGCATTTTTTATCGCTGTGATCAGCATCGACATCGGCATCAGCCCATCATCGACAAGTGTCGTACCATCGAGTGCCAGGCATCCGTATCCGTACCCGTATCTGCATTTGTATCTGTATTTGTTTCAGTTTCAGTCGCTCAGGATCCGGATCCGTATATGTAAGCGATATCTGTCAATAAAAAACTCCCATGAGCATACACACTCAAAGCGTGGCAGCGCGTGTCGCTACTTAATTGTTAAACATTTTGTAACATTTCGCCGAGATTAGCATCGCAAAAAGCGGAAAGCCGCGCGGGGAGTTTGCCCGTCAAAGGGACTCGGAACGGGGTGTGGTCCTCGCAAGTCAAACAGGTCCTCCTCACAATGGGAATGGGACGAGTGCCGGAACTGGGACTGAGACTTGGCTGCAGATCCAAATCCTCTGCCGCGGGTAGTTTGTTTGTTGCTGTTGCGATTGTGATGCGCGGATAATCTCCAGTGAGGCACGTGAGCGCTGTTTATTTGTTTATTTGCTTGCCAGCCAGTCAGCCAGTCAGCCAGCCAGCCAACCAGCTATCCACTCAGCTCCTCTTCACTCCGCGAAGGTGTAATATGTTAAAGGCAACAACGGACAACAAGGAGCGCGTGCTCTGGACACGCGGCACAGATTTTTCACATGGATAAGCTTTCGCCTTTGCCATTGCACAATTTCCCAATGCTTGTACCCCAATCGCGGGTCAAAACTTTGCGGCACAGTGAAATTGGCTGAAATTGAATCTGGGAAGGCACACACAGTGAGCACTCTATCTCAAGATGGTACTAGGCGGAAATGAAAAAATTAAAAAGGCATTTCGTCCACGAAGCTTACTTAAGATTGAATAGATAATAGAATAGTTGATAGTATAATTAGGGCCTATCCTTTTTAATGCAATTGAAGTACTGCTTAGACCTTAAGCTATATAAGTAATTTGTTCCCCTTTCAACAAATTTAAATGATATTATTTGCAACCGGTTTTTTATTGTGATGAGGGACACTGTAAAGGCCTTTAAATAACAAAAATAAAATAATAACTGGTTTAAAAATGTACCAAGTTCGAGCAAGAATTAAGGCTAGGAATGGAGCTTCCTTCACCGACAACTATCACTGTGGTGAAACGTTCTCCTATTCCTTTGCCTTAGTTGGTTGGCCGTCATTCTGTTAAACCTTTTGGCATGTCCCCATGACCATTACTGTGTTGTTTCTGTGGATATATGCTATGGATGTGTATGTGGCCACTATTGCTTCCCTTTTTTCCCTTCTAATATTTTTGGCGACTGCTGCCGCTTTTTGCGCAGCCATTTTGTGTCGGATCCCCTTCGGCTATCCGGCTATCCTGCTATCCTGCCAGCCTGCGCCCCTAGAATCCCCCTACAAGGCTCCATCCGTTGGCACTCGACTCGGATCGAGTCGCTAGCATTTTTCGCTGGCATCGCATTTTTGCTCTGCTCCTTTTGCCACTATCCTGGCGCTGCCAAAAACCATATCCTGTGCGCTATTTGCTTTCCTCGATTTCTATTTGCGCCCTGGGCGCTCGTGTGTGTTAGCCAGTAGTGGCAGTGTGTACTGTGTGTTGTGTGTGCTGGAGTATTTCTAAGTATGCCGAGCATGTAGCTTTTGGTATTTATGACTATTGTCGGAAAGCAAATATTTGTCTGCAGCGCATAAAAACAACAGTTAAACGAACGGGCTACGTATACGGAATATGTATGAGCTGGATCCTGGCTGTGCTTGAGTGTGTTTGTGTGTGTTTGCCATGTATTCGCACTCGTATTCGTATTCCAATTTTTTCTGGCTTTTCTGCCGTTTTCGCTGGGAATAATAAAAACAACTGCAACAACCACAGCAAGTGCTACAAGAACAGCAGAAAACTACTGCCGAAAGTGACGTAGCTTCGGTATTTTTCCTTTTTTTTTGTTATTGTTTATTCACTCTTGGTCAGTATTTTTATGTTCCTGCATTTTTATGCTGACCTCAAGCTGGCTTGGCTCCCATAAAAGCTGGCTGGCCATTGGCCATATATGTGTGTGGCAGGCAGACTGCTCGGAAGGGGTTGCGATTCTATCAAGATTGGTCGCTCGGTTAGTTCCCCGAGCTATTGGATAGCCAACGAAGAGAATGTGGCGACCATCTCGGGGAAAAATATATTTCTTAGAAACCTACCAAGTCGAGTTTATTTACCAATAATTAAGATGTTTCCCACCGCTTACTTGCGCATTTGCAGAAATAATTGTTGTATATTCAATGCCTTTTAGAAAAATCAATTAACAACCGATGATTTCGTACAAAAACTATTTTAAAATATCAAAGCTATACGATTTTATGGCCATTGGATAGTTAGATCTTTTATAAGTTCATTAACACCGCTAAATCTAATCCTTTTACAAGTGCAAAAATATTTGATATACCCACATTATTATAATATATATATTCTATATTTTTTATTTAAGGTCAATGATCACCTAAAAAAAAGACACCATATTAATTCCAATAAGATTTTTTAGAATAAAAATAAATAATTATAGCATCGATTTGCGATAAGTCGGAAAACTCAATAAACTGCGCATAGTTGCTTTTCTCTGTAAATTATAAACTAAAACCCCAGATCAACAAACAATTTAAAAGTGGGATTAGATTAAACTCCACAAATCCACACTAACAATGGAAAGGTGTAGTTTTCCCACAACTCTCATCGGCAGAGCTAATGCCACCCAGGGATAGGAGGATGGCTTCACAGCCACCACTCTTTGGCCCCTGCCTCATTGAGTCCGCACTAAACAAACCTCGAAATCGTTCCCAAGGGCCGAATATCACACACATATTCGGGGACAGATTGAAATGACGACTTTTAGTATCGGAGATTGGCCGTGAAGTACGGTTAACGACTGGGCGGGCACAGATGCGATCAGAATCCGAGTCCGAGTCCGCGTTCGACGAAGGCAATTTGTGTAAATATTGAAACGTTTGCGCCAAGCGCCGAAATCAGAGAAATCAGAGATTGTGCGGCTGATTGGAGTTGGCAAACTGATGGAGGAATTAGGGGGATGTGCTTTGAAAAGGGCTCTGAGTCCTGTTTGCCTGTGAGCCATTAATGCCCTAGCAATATAATCTATTTGCCAGGTCTCGAATTGTGTGTCTGCAAGAGATTTTCCCACCCAGACTGAGATAGCTTTTTCCGCTAATAAGCTAAATTCACACCAATTGGGGATGAACTAATGACTGACCACTGACCCAAGAAATGCGCAAAATTCAAATATTTTTCAAATTAAACTTGAAAACACTTTGGCCGCCCGTTCGGTGCGCCCAATTTGTTGTTCTCCGTCGTTTTTGGCAAAAACGCTCTTTACACTTGACTTCAAATCGCTCAAAGGACGCGTTTTATGCGTTTGCGTTTTGGCCAGGACCGAGATAAAAAATCATCTGTAGGGCAAAGACAGGGAGCACGGACAAAGAGGGGATTTCGGGGGTTACGCATCAAAGCGCCCGTATGAAAAATGGCCAAAGCGCGATACGCCAAATTGAAAGCAAGAAAAATATGGCTGAAATGTTGCTTTTTCAAACGGCCAACCCGCTGTCCATGGCCACGATGATGCTGCTCCTCCTGCTGCTGTTGGGGGGCAGGTTGGGGCCTGGGGAGACGCGAAACGGGAGATGAGAGATGGTGACGATGATGGCGATGATGCCCAGCCTGCAACTGATGATGGCGCCCTGCCAATGATGAATGCGCCCAAAGCCCGTTCGCGCTCACATTCCGCGTTCTCAACGCAAATGAAATTGGAAAATGTTCTGCAAGCAAAAAGAAAATTCTATCCAACCAGTGGCGGCGGGAAAGAGGATGGGAAAGAGGATGGTTTTCAGCAGCAGGGGTTAGGGCTTGCGTTGGATCGGCGACTAGCAAAATGAAAAATAGTCAAGCAGAAGCAGCACGCAAACAATTTACGGGCCATCGATACTGCGTGGTACAGTGCACTAAATATTACAAATATTAATTCATTTTACTTAAGTAGTCGATCTAGGTAGACAAGTTTCCAATAATTTATTTATCTCATTGTAAGTTAAGTATTTAGGATACAATCCTAAGATCATAATTGAACAGTTAAGCGAATAAAAACCCCTAAACGTTGAGATAAAATTCATCTTTTTTACCAAGTCTATTTTCAAATTAAGAATTTAAAAGGGCCAGAAAAATAGTCAAGCAGAAGAAGCACGCAAATAATTTTTCTCTTTTTTAGACCTAATATTACCCTTAATATACCCTTTACAATACAGCGTTTTTTAGTTCTTAGAATATATTAAAAAAATATTTTACATTTTTAGAAGTGTTAATTGACAAAGTTTTATTTAAAAAGTATATATAAATACTGAAAATTATTACATTTCCGAGGTCTAGGATTTTGAAGTCATTTATTTTTAAAATATCGAATAAACCGGGTTTATACTTAATGTAAATTAATTTCAAATATACTACAAATAATCATAATTGAAATAATGAGAAATACCTAGATATTTAGATAAGAAAACTTGAAGTATGTAGGAAACGTATAGCAGATTAGTTCATAAATGAAAAAAACTGAAACGATTGCATAGCTCATCTATTTCAAGTCATATAATTTAATATTTTATTTAGGTTAGGATAATAAAAGAGTTAAGCTTTCAAAATGTTTCAGTATCTATATTCTTGTATAACTAGCGTATTAAAATAGGCTTTTGACAATTTGTAGCGCTAGAAAGAAAGAAATAAACAATAATTATAGTAAATACTGTACATTTTATTGAGATTTTTTTAATAATTAGTTTTAGTTTCGGTATTAGTGACAAATAAAAATGTGCATAAATAATAATCTTGCCAACTGTTTAGATATAAAATGAAATTTAACGCCTCGAATCACAGTGCCAGACGCTTTTTGACGTTGGCCAGTCGGAAATATAAGTTTTATGGCTTATGCTGGCCTGGTCTAAACACGCGTATGAAATGCGAGTTGCTCCTGGCACGGCACCCTCCGAACGTAACCCCCAATCCAGTCCTGCTGGCCCCGCCTCCTAACCTTTGGCAGCCCCCAAAATCTGCAAATCTCCGGCGTAGCCAGTCACTGGCAGCTGAGCAATTTATTGCCGCTCCAGCGCACGCCAAATGAATATTGGTTTCGGTTTGGCCAACTGGGGTTCTATTTGATTTTGGCTTTAGCGTATTGCCAATATTTGTATTTGTCTTTGGCGCTTGTCGCTGCCCAAAACTTCAAAGTATCATTTTCATTTTGACAGGCAGGTCGGGAGATTTGGCAGTCGACAAGGACGACGGGCCACAGGCGTTTAAATATTTGGGAAAAGCGTGGGGAGCCTGGACTGAGGCTCCCACTTTGGCCACAGATTCGAGTTCACAGAATTCAAAAATTTCACACCCTCTCACGGCTCTTATTTGTTTTGGCACTGGAATGCAGATCGAATGCGATTGCCATTCGCAGAGTCGTTATTCCCAACCTTATTAAAACCGAGTCACGGCTTTGTATAAACATAGTGTCCGAAGAGTGCAGGGCTCTGAACCCGTTGAATGCCCGCCCGATTATAAACAAAGCCTGAGACCAAAATCCAAAGACAAATAAACCACAACGGCCAATAATAAACTGGAAATAAGTGGGAGTCATCGCAGGACTGGATGTGGACTTAGCTTTGAGTTTCGATTCGAGGAGGCCCGGGCTACGGGGCAATAACAAACAGCACTAAAATTGACATTGAACAAACAGGGATTATTACTTGGAATGCTCAAGGAGCCGAAAGACAGACGATATTCAAAACTAAATTGAGCACATGCTGCGCCACTTCACAGACCCGGCCTCCCCAGTCGAGTGTCGAGTCCATTTTTGGACTCGGTCGCAGTCGGAAAATCCCAGAGCTGCGGCTGCTGCGTGTCCTTCATGTCCTCCATGTCCTGCTCATGAGTCGGGCGAGACAGCATGTCTGTCAGAGCCTGCCTGCGACGGCAACTCGAGCTGGATAGAGACTGGGAGCTGGCAAGCTGAATGCTGGAGACTCGTGTTGACACAGATCGGCACACCGGGCACCAAATTATTGGGTTGAGCTACACTGGAAGAAAGCGTAAGCAGCGAAAATTAATAGAAAGCCGTCCATTTAAATGGGAACTAAAGTCTTAAACATTAAATCATGTTTACAATAAGAAGTATATTTTTAGTAACAAAAACTTAACTTATTTTTCAGGCGAGCTCTAGGAGTATATACATTTTATTCAAGTCACCTTAGCTACTGATAACCTATTGAAATACAAAACAAAAAATATATATTCAACTTTAAGAGGATGTTTTAGTATCGCCTACAGTTATCAGAATATATTTCAGTAAATATAAATGTATAAATGATTAATATTCCCTGTACATCCCTTTCAATTTGAATTATAATCAGAAATTACCGCACTCATTTGCCGAGTGTACTTAAGCTGCAGCGAGTCGAGAGCGAAATCTAAACATCTGCAAAATTACGCGCATAAATCCTTTAACACTTTTCCTTCGTCCTGGACACTAGACAAGCCCTCGTTGGGGTTGCATTTACCACGCGGGGCATCGTCAAATTAGCCCACTTTAGGGTCGGCCCTGCTGCGATGCCTCCGCACTCCGCTCCCTCTCTCTCCGTCCTCTGGACTACTCTCAGTCCTCGTAGCGGGTGCAGTGCAGCATTCCTCATACCCATTGTTTACGCTCTTCATATTTCGTGGGAGGAGTAAGCGAGAAGGTGCACAGGAAGAAATCTTCCGAATAAACAATCTTTACACTTTCAATTCGTTTTAATGTTAATCCAAGATCTTAAAGTGTATTTTATAAAAGAAAACTTGATACCTAAGCTTTAATGGTTATAGTTTCAGGAAATACTGTTCCTTAAATCAATTAGTTTTAAGAATTAATTATAAATAATTATAAAAACACTCAAGAATTCTAAACTTAAGTCACTTTGCTTAAGTTTAGAATTCTTGAGTGTTTTTATAATTATTTATTTCAATTATTTCGATGCTACTTCTTTCATATTTTCTTCGAATGTAGTGCGTATTGCTTGTTGCGTTGACAGTTCGCTGCCTTTTCAGTGTTGACCCCAGCAGCTGCAGCAATGTCCTTCTTGTGGCTCGATGCCCATACATCTTGGGTCCTACTGAATCAGAGTCTGAGTACCGATCACCGAGCCATGTTGCCCTGCTGCCAAAACCAACAATGACACTACCGCCCGCTCCATCTGGGCAACTTCTACTTGACTGGCCGCCAATAGGCAACTCGAGCCACAGAGTTAGAGTAAACGTTTCCACCTAATGACCCCTATCCCATCGCCGGGATGGTGGCCCTGGCCTGCGAGGTCCTGAGGCATATTTTCAAGCCATCTTCGGCGGCTCCTTCGTCTAGGTTTCTTTCTTGCCACTTACCTCGAGCCACTTACCACTTTCCAATGCCAATGTCTGTGCTTCATGCCTCCTCAGTGCTTATCATGCTCAAATGGTAATTGAAGGGCCATACAAAAACTATTTATCCTGAGGCTGCCGAGCGTGCTCTTGCTGTTGCTGTTGTGGTTATTCAATATTACTTCGTCCTCGTCCATTGATGAGGGGTGAAAGGGAGCGGCGGGGACAGAGACAATGGATGCACTGAACCCAAACCCGAATCAGAATCACAATCTGAATGCCAACCCATCCGATCCGAGATAGACCCCGAGCGCAGCTACCCTTTGCCATTTGTTTTCTTTTTCTCCTCCGGTGTTTTATTAAATTTGTTTCCAGTGCCCCGGATTCATCCTGTCTGCCTGCCAGCTTGCCAGCCCTTTCTTGTTCCTGTTTGCCAACGAGTTTTATGACAATTTCCACTTTTTGCCATTGTCGATTTGATTTTATTACCGTTCTCTCGGTTTTGTCTGTCGGCTTCGAACTTATCGACTGTATGATGTTGTCATCATTATGCCGATTACTGGATGGGTTTTCGGCTTTCTGTTCTCGGCTCTACCCGCCTGTCAAGGTTAATTGAATTTTCGCTTTTGTGCGCTTTACTGTTGCTATCTGGCCGATATGACCGGAAAATAACTACCTATCTTTATGGGGGCCTGTAAACCATAATTTCGCCACAGCAGTGGCCAGGACTCTAGTGACGGACCCCTCCTTCCAATAACCTTATCGCCTAGATCCCCCGGCCAATGCCTTTACGACGAAGGATTAATTATGCACGCGCCCCCGAATCGCTGTCGATTGCCATCATAAAGCCACTCAGTCATTCGGTGGAGGTGGACTTTGGCCAGAAAAGTAGTAGGTGGATGACTGCCGTTAAATTCCCGTAAACTTTATTTGGTTAGCGGTGGATAAGTTGTTGGTCTCTGACATTTCAATTATTCATAGCGAATTAAGAGGGCAATACTATTTTTTTCAATTAGGCAATTTTGAAAAAAATAAAAGCTTAATTATATAACAAATAAACCATCACTAGAAGTATATATAGCAAGAAGCTCTAAAAAGTAGTGAACAACTAATGTTGAATAGCTAAATCAAAAATATTGTATTTAGTATCTCCCTTTGCTAACGATTCTTTTTCTTTCAAAGAATCAACAACATACAGTTGTGATACAGTTGATGTCCTCCGAGTCAGACCTGGAAGATTGCATCCTAAACTTCTAATAATTGTTTTAAATTCTGCGCACACTTGGCGCCGACTTTGTTGTGCGGATACCTAACGAAAAACATTCGCTTCGAATTGGGGAAAATTTCGTGCAGCAGATACTTTCCGCTGCTTTGATATAATTCCACAGCACAAATGTTCCGGTTTCGGTGGCCTTTGTGCCAGTCGGAATCGGTGAATAAAGTTTTCAAAGTTGCACAAACAATCCGGAGAGGTGAAGCGAGCAGCGGAGCGGCGGAAAAATACGGGAAAACCCAAGCACGCTATGCCAAATCCTGGTACAAGTGCTGCTCGATGCCAACAAGTTCGCCGAATTCTCCCACTTGTCTCCTCGGACGCCCAGGTATCCCGTGCCTGTGCCTGTGCCTGAGCCTGAGCCTGAGGAACATACCCCTGTCCCACATGACCCAACGGGCAAGGGGGGCTACTCGCTGGGCCAGAAGTTGCCCGCAGAGCCAAAGCCTAGTCTTAAGCCAAGGAAGTTGCCAGTTCGGAGGAGGAATAACGTCTACGAAATCCAGCTTCGACTCCAGAAGTAGCGCCAAACTTTTGTGCACGGCCCCATGTTAGGTTTGTCTTTCCAGCTTCCGCTTTTCATCTTACCGCCAGCTCCGCTTTTCTTTCGTCCTTTATTTCCTTCGCTCGGGATGTGTGTGTGTCTGGGTGTGCATGTTTGCGTGGGCGTATAGTTGGCTTTGTGGGCCCGGCCTTTTGGGAGTGGCGGAAATGGGGTCTCGGCCTCGTTGCCTGTCAGTCGTCGGCGCTTGGCTTGCTCGATGGCCCATACAGGGTGACATTCTTCGGCCTCTCAACTACAAAAATTATCCCCTTAAACACTTTAAAGATTGTTGTAGTACAATTTTAAAACGTCATAAACAAGAATTTAAGTTTGACATAATTCCTAGATAGTATAATAACCCATAAAGCGAATATAGCATATGTATATATCCGTTTTTTATTTTTTAATCAATAACAAGAAAAAGAGGCAGTTACTTTCCTAAGTATTTAATTTATTTCTTAAAATATAAACACTTGATTAGTTATAAAAAACCAGATGTTTAAATTAAAAAGAAGAGAGGACAATCATAATTCTCCGGCCCAATGTACCTCAGTTCTAAGCTATATTTATATCAATACCCTAGGGTTTTAATCAACTTTCCACTGTGTTGATAAGGCTAAATTTTTTTAAGGTTTGCCCATATTCCATCAGCTGTTTCAGATCCTGGGGAACACCCTTTCGCCGCTTGTTTATCGCCAACTTTTTGCACCCGCAAAAAGTAAAGTGCAAGTGCAAAAAGCTCAAAAGAAGACAAGGCCATCGTTTTTCTTCAGCTGTTGTTGCTGCTGTCGATTTTGCATTTGTTGTTGCTTTTGTTCTCGTTTCGGTTGGCATTCTGGTCCAGTCGCGCCACTCAAAGCGGCAGCAGCAACAACCCGACTCGAGGATATTGTCGCTGCCAAAGTTGCCGCGAGTGCAAGTGCAAGTATGTCTTTGTGCCCCAGCAGCAACACCAGCAACACGCCCCTTTACTACAAACTTGGTCTCGAATTAAAGCCAAGACATGAGGGAAATACAAAAAAATATATATATTTCCCCTGCGAGCATGCGCGATGCGGAAAATGGTCGCCGGGGAAAGTGACAACCAATCAGCGGGCAGCTGAGGTGTGGCCTCCGCTGGCGAAGGGAAATCCGCTCTCGCAAAATTTCCCTCGCTGCTAATAATCACTTGAGACATGCGCGCTCTGGCCAGGGAGAGCGGGGGTTGCACAGGGGGCGCATGCAACCCTTGCACCGGGGTTCCACCCCTGGCCATCCCCGTCACGTGCAGCAGGAGCGGCACCAAGAGCAGTTGTTGCTCCGTTGCTTTTGTAAACAGGCGCAGGCGCACTAGGGGTGTGCGAGTGCGAGTGCGAGTGCGAGTGTATTTGCGAGTGTGCGACTGTGTGCGGGGGTACATTTCAGCTGGGATTTTTTCCCAAAGCCAAAGCAAAGTGAAATGCTTTGATTTCGCTGATTGTTCGATCACACGCCAACTGACAGCGAACGCGGCTGGTTGTCCTCGGATGAAAGCGAAGAATCCTTCAAATCTAAACACAGAAACTGACTTGACTCGTTTTTCGTGAGTGTCGCGAGTGCCGAACATAAAAACTGACATAGAAAATAGTGCTGCGAAGTGGTATAAGATGCTGGAGTTCTACCCAATGCCCACGAATCTGAATCCAGTCGGTGGCGGCTTGTACTCGCTGCAGCAGAACCATGGCGGTGCCCGCTTCCTGGACAATCCCAGCCACGCTGGTGTTGGCAACACCTTGCACCTGGCTAATAGCAACAGCAACGGCAACAGCAATTTACCAGCGAGCATTTCCGGCAACAACAGTCCCACAATGGCGACGGCTTCATTAACGGGGCAGCAGCAGCAACACCAACACCATCATCAGCAACACCAGCTACACCACGCAGCTTCGGCCACGCCAGGGCCAATTAACAGCTGCCCAACGCCCACAGGACACAGTCCAGGACACAGCCCCCTCAGCACCAGCAGCAGCAACAATAACAACAGCAACCTCAACTCCGCCTGCAACACATTAACAGCTGCTGCTGTTGCTGCTGCGGCCGCGGCTGCTGCTTCTGGGGCAGCTGGTGGCTCAGCTGGGACAGCTCCATCGTCGGCAACAGCTCCCGCAGTCGCCACCTCGCAATTAGGCGGAGCAGTTGCTGCCGCAATCGCTGCTGCTGCTGCTTCTGCTTCTGCTTCTGCTGCGACGACGGCAACACCAGCGCCAGCGGCAACAGGAAGTGAAAATGGCAATGCCAATGGGAATGGCAGTGGAGGCAGCAACGGATGTGGAGCTGCAGCAGCGGCATCGAAATTGTCTGCCGATTGTAGTGGACGCACAGGTATGTTCCAAAAGTATTTTGCACCGGCAGTCGAGGCATTTACCGGCTCGTTCCGTCTCTGGGGTTTTCACGCTTTTCGTTTTTGGCATAGTTGCGTGTGCCCGGCCTGCGGCCCGGAGCTCCCTGAGTTTACCTCCTTCGCCCTCCGTTCAGGTGGGCAGTACTTCGGTGCTAAAGTCCCCCGGACGAGGCTCCCAACAACACCAAGGCTATGTCTGCAGCTTGCGTGCGATGTTCTTGGGTTTTTTGGGTCTGAAGGAATGCTTCTTTTCTGGGAAATATATATTTCCTAGATTTTCCTTTAAAGATACTCTTTATTGAATTCTGTTTTTTTATATAATTTCTTGTACAAGTTTGTTTCCTCGAGGGACTTGCTCAAGGTTTAAGTACTTGCTTTCCTGTTTAAATATTTACATAACATTTTAAAATTGAAAATAAAATCTATTTTATTTATTTTTAATATAAAACGTTTTGATTATTTTAATCAAAAATTTGTTTAACTTTATGTTCAGTCCATATAAGTCAGCAAGGTTGTTACTTTAAATAAATGACTTGGACACAAGGATGAATAGTATTAGTAAAATTCAAGGTTCAAATTTATTATTTTAGTTTAAAGTTCAAATTTGTTTTTTTTTCTTAATGAAATCAAATTGTTGAATCAACAAGAAGCTAATGTTAATTTAAGTTTTAAAGCCTATATTCATTTAGCTTCTAGTTCATTTAACAATTTAATATCATGAAGAAAAGACTCCCTCAGAGGATCATTAAATTCAGTTACTTTGGTGCATATGGCCTATTATTTGCATTAAAAATGATTTTTTATTTTTTTTTGCATAAAAATCTCCCAACAATATCGGTAAATCAGTATTTACCAATTTCCTCATGTAATGTGTAATTAAAAGAACACCTTTTTTAGTTTAGCCAGTTGTGTTAACAGGATGTACTATGTCAAAATAAATATTAAATTAATTCTTTATGTGCTTAGCTGCAATGTTTGCTTTGGGACTTAATTGAACTTATAAAGCAGCAGAGCAGTGTTTATCGAAATTAATAGCCAGAGGTCGATTCACGACATAATCTGGCAATGTTTTCAATTTGTTTGCCGTTCTTTGGGGCCATGCAAATTAAATCCAATCAAGCCTGGCAAATATGAATTTCGGGCTTAAACGAGTATGGACAGCGCCGGGCAATGAAATATGAATTTCGAATGATGTTTTGGAAATAGATTTGCGGGATGTGCGGGCGTGTGGGCGAGCCCGGCCGAAAGTATTTCCAGAAGTATGAACGCAAGTTGACCACAAAATAATTTTGACAATGAACCTGGCTGACATCCCAAGGGGGCGTGGCTCGGCCAATAAAAGGCTATTAAGGCAGGCCACATCCTCGCCCGCTCGCTCTCACACACTCGCACTTGCGTTGGCATCCAGGATACCACACACTAGCGCACGCACGAATGCTTCTACGACAGCCTCAAAATAGGCAACACTTTTCAGCCGAGCTGCAACGAAAGTGTTGCTGGGAAAACTTTTGCGAATTTCCCTCCGAAATGCCAAGTGTGCAAACAATGTGTGATGCGATGCATATGCATATGCGGGCCAAGCCTCGTCCGAGGCTAAGTGGATTGTGTTTGGCTTTTTTCCCGGGGTAAGGGGCACCCAGCACCACCAATTGCTCTTTTTGCCTATGAAATTTCTATTAATGCCTGCATTCTGCCATTTTCCATTGCCGAAATGGCAGCAAATAGTTTCCGTTTCCGTTTCCGCCTCCAAGAATCCCATTCTCCTGAGTCGACTGCTAAACTACTATCAGTGGCCCACACTTTGGTTTCAACTATAAAGCAGGAGAGGTCGAGGAATTTCCAAATGGGCGAGGTCGGTCTGGTGATTGGGGGACTGGAGGACAGACCACGGAAATGAGCACACTCAGTGTCAGGTATTCCACCGAGCGTATCAGCATACATATCTGGCTTCTGCGGTGGCTTCAACTTCGCCCATCCGCAGGTATTCCAGGTGCCACTGGCTGTGTGCGGGGCTGCGGCGGAAGTATGCGCCATATGCATAGCACTATGTGACTTTGACGCTGAGATCCAGGTACACTACGCGGAAAGTCACGAACAAATAAAGGGGTAGTGTTACACGAGTCTTATTTGTAAATGAAATTAAACATTTAAGATAAATACAATTATTTTATGGAATTTATATTCACCGATTATACGTGTGTATAATAATTATTAAAATAACATATATATTATAATATTAATTTGAATAAGTATTTTTTGTATGTTTATAATACATTTATCTTGAAGAGTTTGAAGAATATTTTTGTGCTTAAAAAGAAAAGAAAGAGTTTATAAGACTGTTCTCCTGGGCATCAATTTAAACACAACAGTTTTTGTTATAAATCAGTTTCTGCTAACCCTTAAGGACACTAAAAAATCTTTGTATGAAATAATATTTCCTGCAGAATAGAAAAACGTTCTCTAATATGAGGAATATATTATTGGTGACTTAAAGCACTTTTTTCTCCCTGTATCGACATATATCACCTGGGAGTTTTAAAGAGCGCATTGTCAGTCGTAATTAAAGCTGTCCCGTTATGAGCTGTCTGTCAAAGGCGAACTGCTGCCAAAATCCGCGTGGCACGTGGACCTGACCAGGGCCCGGACTCCGGTTGGCAGTTAGCCCGAATTACTGCCGGGAGTCGGGAGTTCGGCTGTCTGCGTCGTCTCCCGATTTATCTCCATAGCCCTCCGCCTGCCTGTCAATGTGTCAATAAATGCACCATATAGTGCGGCAATCGAGGGGCGCTGGGCAGATAAGCCCCTTTATCGCCGATAAGGCCGAGGACACTTTCGACGCTGTCGTCTATTAGCTGGCTCTATATTTTTCTGTGTTTATCATCGGGTTGATTTCGGAATTATCTGCTGTTTAATCTATGTATTTGACATGAGTGTGCCGCACTTGTTCAAACTGTTTGCGCTCGATGTTTGTTGATTTTCCCGACAAGATTCGCCCCGGCTTGAATGGAGGCTCTCCGAAAACAGAGACACACTCAATGGCAGCGTCCTTTGATAGTTCAAAACAATGCAGAAACCCCACTGAATAAAAAACACACACAGAGCAGAAAAAACATCCATAAAACTGCAGCGATATGCCATAAATTTCGATTAGATTACACAAACGAAAGCCCGTCGATCCAATATCGATGCTCAAAGCTCTAAAAACGTAAAGCGAAAAAAAGGAAAAGCGGCCCAATTCAAAATGCTGCTGCCCCGGTGCTTTATCAAATGAATCATGCTCGATTTTTGTTTCGTTGCTGCAAAAACCTTTATCGGCAATGCGATTGGACACGGATACTGCACAATGGGACTGGCAAGGATGGCATAGAATAGGACCGAGAAAAAAAGCCCGAGGACATTGTCAACCTCTCGCTGCACTGGCTTATTGCCGTGCTGGCTACATCCGCGCTATATACTCTTATAGCCGGGCTCCCACACGCACATCTGCATAGATATGGCGGCTATGGCAGCGCCATTGTGCCAACCATAAATCATGCACATTTTTCTGCCACTGAGCCACAGCCATATAATATAACACTCCACTCCGCCACCGCCACCGCCACTGCCTTTCCCCATTTCCCATTTCCATTTCCCTCCGCTTTCCCCTTGCCCCGGCCACTGCTCATTTTTCAAATGCTTCCATACATTTTCCGTGGCGGTCGTCATATATATTTTTTATGTTTACTGCCAGGCAGCTTTTGTTGTGTTTTCGGGTACTACTTTTTATGACTGGTTTGCAGTTTCAAGAGCGCTTCTACGGGCGGAGGATTAGTGACGTTCTACTCACTGGCGGAGGGAAGGAACCTAGCTAATGGTGTATCCTTACAACGAGATTCGGCGTTGAATATCAGCTTAAGCTCAGTGGCGCATGCAAAATCAATTGAGCCATTGTCGCTGGGTATAAGCATAAAAAGGTGAGCGGGGCAGATGCTCTCCGCTGACACCGAACAAATACAGAAAACTTTACGTTTCAATTACGCATCAACAAGCTTTCAATACAAGCTGTTGCAGCCTGGCGACAGATAATTTTTTCCTCAACAGTTTCTTTCTCTTTTTCCCCGAGACTGCGACAGCGAAACATCGAGCGGAAAAACGGGAGAGACGTTGAAGCATTTTCACACGATTCGATTGTCAGCGAGGTCCTGCGCCATTGGCAGCACATGTCATGATAATTTCGCAGCGACATGTGCTGCCAGCACGTATACGCCACGTACGCCCATCACTGGCTAGCAAATGGGGGAACAGCAAACTCTGCACAGCGAGGAAAAACTGACTAACTCGAGATGATTTAAAAAGGTTTTTTTTTTTTGAAAATATCCCTCGTAAGCCCAGAGTAGCGCCTGATTCTAGGACTCGATATTCACCGCAGTGCTTAAGCTTTGTGAAATCCTTTCAGTGACTTACTAACGCCCCTGTCCCCGCCATTATTCTTTGCTGTCATTTGCAGAAGTGGGCCACATTAAGTGCGAGAAGAACTTCGAGCTGTGCGAGGGCTGTGGCCAGAAGATACACGACCGCTTCCTGATGAACGTGGGCGAAGCCAACTGGCATGAGCAGTGCTTGGCCTGCTGCTACTGCGGCATGCAGCTGCACCACACCTGTTACGTCCGCAACTCGAAGCTCTACTGCAAGATGGACTACGACCGGCTGTTCGGCGTCAAGTGCGCCTCCTGCTGCCACGCGATCCTGCCGCAGGAGCTGGTGATGCGACCGATTCCCAACTTCGTCTTCCACCTGCCCTGCTTCGTGTGCTACTCCTGCCGCCTGCCGCTGCAGAAGGGCGAGCAGTTCCTGCTGCGCGACGGCCAGCTCTTCTGCTATCGCCACGACCTCGAGAAGGAGATGTTCCTGGCGGCGGCCGCTGCCCAGCACTGTGGCTTCGTTGGTCTGGATGAGGAGGATCTGTTGAGGCCACGGGATGGGCGAAGAGGTCCCAAGCGGCCGCGGACTATCCTTACCTCGCAGCAGCGCAAACAGTTCAAGGCGTCCTTTGACCAGTCGCCCAAGCCCTGCCGCAAGGTGCGCGAGGCTCTGGCCAAGGACACGGGACTGTCGGTGCGCGTGGTGCAAGTGTGGTTCCAGAACCAGAGGGCCAAGATGAAGAAGATCCAGCGCAAGGCAAAGCAGAACGGCGGCTCCACCGGCAGCGGCTCTGGCGGCGGCCGTGGTACTGGCAATTCCAGTGCCACCGACGACAAGGAGTCGAACGACAAGGAAGACAAGTGCGTTAAACAGGAGCTGGGCGGCGACAGTTCGGGATATCTGGGCGGATTGGACAACAACTTCGCCAGCCAGCCGCTGAATCCGAACTTGCCCTTCTCACCGGATGGTAAGTTGAAACTGCAGGGGGACTTTGCAACAGAAATATTATTATTTTTAAACCTTTATTAACCGATTCTCCCCTTTGCAGATTACCCGGCCAACTCGAACGACAGCTTCTGCAGCTCGGACCTCTCGCTGGATGGGAGCAACTTCGACCAGCTAGACGATGACGCGGACTCGCTGTCGCTGAACAATCTGGAGCTGCAGTCCACCAGCTCCTCTGGCAACCAGCACTCGCACTCGCACTCGAATCCCCACGACATGCTGGCTAACCTGAACAACAGCCTGATCAATCCCATCGACAAGCTGTATCTCATGCAGAACTCGTACTTCAGCTCCGATCACTAGGCGGACGGTGCTGGACGGCATGGGATCGATGGGCGACTTGAGTTGAGGGATAGCGACGAATTTATTAGCGTTAGAGTTGCAGGCTCCGATCGGGAGCTGTCACCTTACGTAGTTCGAGGCGGAGTGTCATTAAGTTGAAGTTGCGGCACAGACACCACACACACAAGATACAAGATACATGAAATGTGATTTTTTTAAGCTAAATGAAATTTTAAGATTCTTGGCGATTTGAAGGCTAAACATTTTGTTGTTAGTCTAGACTCTAGAGAGGCAGAAAGCGTAGGATGCCCACACTACCCGCTATGGTAAAACGGTCAATGTGCCCCCTTTGTTTGTAAATAGTTTTAATCCCCGAGAAAATTGTTATTAAATGTAATTTAAAGTCAATAATTGTATTAGCAAGTGCAATTTAATCTGTTTCCCTAAAAATATACATCTTAGCCGAAAGTACTGGATATATTCTGTCTGGAAGTGATTTGGATTTGAGAAAAGTAAGTAAAGTTATTTGGTTCGGTTTTTAAACCCTTGCAGGGTATTATCACTGTAAACGGCAGTCCACGTAGTGACGATGAGCACCGAGACTGTGGTTCCGACGAGGAACAGGACGGGTCGTGGTTTTCGTAGTCAGACCAAGCCAGCAGCCAGAGTTCGGTTTCCATAATCGGCACACGACCTGAAAAGTATCACGTTTCCGTCTTCCGACCCGGTATGCTGGTACTACTTCGGGCAAGTAACGAGTACCCTTAATGCTGGAGAAACACAAAAACATGTGCGCCACTTGTACCGATTCATCGATTTGTAAAATAATTACTCAAAATTCTGATTTTTTATAAGAAAGTTTTGAGCACTTAATTTCACAGGCTTAAAGCTAACATGCACCCGAAAAACGTTCTGGGCGATTGTGCACGCATATATGAGCTGGTAATGTTCGGGCCAAAAATAAAAAAACAAAAAATAATATTACTGTTAAAAACGTGTCAGCACTGTCTCATAACACCTCAAATTTTATTACTCTGCTGTTAATTTTGTTTTGCTCCATCTGTCCTCTTCAAGAATACCTGTAAGACATAGAGCAAAACATTTTATTGTGCTGCAGTGTGAGCGACGCGTCGCGACGCACTATAGGCTGGATGACTACTTTTTGTGGCCAAAAACCCATTTTTCGAAAGTCCGTAATATTAAGATTTTTACTGTGTTGTAGGTAATTTAATTCTTGTTCAGATGAATGTAATCTTAAAGTGCACTTTTGCGCACTTTCTCTAAAATTTAACTTTTTAGATGCAGCCTAGTATTAGGAAAAAACCGATATATTTCACTTATAAAACACAGAGACGACAAAAATTTTAAAGAAATTCAATTCTTTAACGACGAATTACAAAGTCCTTGTAAAATAAGATCATATTATAGGAAGGACGGATCATCCAGATACTTATATTGGAGAAAAGGGGGCCGAAACACGAAAAAAATATTCAAACTTTTATTTTATATGATATAAAATTAGGACAATGCCCATTTTTACATATTGTATTACTTACAAATACTACTTAAAATAAAAAAAATATATATAAAAAAATTATATTTACACTGAAAAAAAATTTAATTAAAAAAGGCGGCGCCACGCCTTTTTTCACAAGATAAATGTTCCAAAGCTTATTAAAAACCCAAAACAAAAAACCGAACCCAACTATTTCGTTTTGCTTTGAAGTTTTTAATTTTGGCCACAAAAAGTAGTCATCCAGCCTATAGTGCGATGTTTCAAGTGCGCTTGTGAAACAATAAATAAAAACAACTAAAAAAAAGATTTGATGAACAATGGAAGTATTTAATATTTTAAATACAGGTATTAACTATTGTCTTTAATTATATTCATGTACTAAGATTGTTGTGTCTATTTTTAATAACTAATGTAATATTTGTCCCCTTTTATACAAAATTTGAATATAAGTTAAAGTTTCACTTAAACTTTTATTTGTGAAGTTAATCGAAGTTAATGATCAAACTTATAATAAACGAGAAAGAAAACTATCTTCGGTAAACCGAAGTTGGTATACCCTTGCAGTCTGCAATTGAATCATTGAAAATCGAACCTCTTTAGTAATGTTAAAAAAACATCGAATTTTGTAAATTTTACATTTTACATGTAGAATATTACATTTTCATATAAATCGACCGATCGCTTATATGGCAGCTATATGATATAGTGGTTGGATCTTAATGAAATTAAAACCGTAATTCTAGAATCATAAAAAACTGCTATATCTCAAAATGTATAGAAATACGTTGAAAAACAGAGAAGTTAAAATATTTTATACATTAATTTCGCATTCATTCCTATGACAGCTATAGGATATAGTAGTCAGATTTCGGTCGTTCCGACATATATACTGCGTGCTAAAGAAATAAGACTATGCTGAATTTCAGCTCGATAGCTCAAAAACTGAGAGACTAGTTCGCGTAGAAACCGACAGACGGACACCGAACATCTTTGAAATTGAAAATAGAGAATGATGGCTACATAATGGGAGCTGAATATTTGGATCAATTGGAAAATCGCGTTCATTACTGCTGCAAGAGAGTTGCAATATTTTGGCGTGACTGCAAACGAAATAAAACGTTCGTTTTAGACAAGCATTCCAAATGGCATTCAAAAAATTAATCGTTTTCATTTAAATCTGATGTAAACACTACACCTGAAAATAATATTAAACGAGGTCGTCCCAAAATTAATTTCTCTGAGTGTTCGAGTCGAACAAAGAGAAGACGGATTGGCAAGATTGCTGATTTGGATGCTCATTAGGGAGTTTGTAAACAGTAAAATTTCTACAGAGCTACAGAGCAAAGAAATGTTATCCAAAAAATATTACTGTTAGCTCAGGTTACAGCGAATACAAACAGAAAGTGAAGGACAATAATTTGGCAGACAGCCACTTGTTTGTGACGTCGTGCGTTCCGGTTGTCTTACTAGCAGCTAAAGAATGTTCAAAAATTATATGGAAAAATCCACACGATATTGTAGACCTGTGCGATTTCAATTTAGAAAGGAATCAACTAAATTAAATATTGAGGAAGAAAAATATTTTAAAGAAAAAATTACGAATCTTGTCAAGACTGAGATAATTGTTGGTGATAAAACTATTTATGTTCAGCTTATTTTGCAACTCAAAATGGTTGATGGCAAAATTTGTAATGCGCTAACACAAACATCATCATCAAAATGCTATATATGCAACGCGAAGCCCACACAGATGAACAATATTGAGAAAAGCCTAGAAAGCGAAGTTCATAAGGATCAATTTGAATTCGGGTTGTCACCACTTCATGCATATATAAGATTTTTTGAAAATTTTATTCATTTGTCATACAGACTTGACATACAAGTCTGGCAAGTTCGAGGCGACGAAGGAAAAACAAAATTTATTAAAAGAAAAACAAAAATGCAAATAGAATTTCGATCGAAAATGGGATTGAGCGTCGATAAGCCGAAAGTTGGTGGATGTGGAACATCGAATGATGGAAACACTGCCAGAAAATTCTTCAATAATCCTGAGCTATCTTCAAAAATTACAGGACCTTATTGAACGATGTGCAGCAATATTGCAAGCACTAAGTTCTGGGTATAAAATTAATGTTGAGAAATTTAGGGCATTTGCACTCCAAATAGCCGTTGATTTGACAAGGACATATTCGTGGTACTACCTTCCGCCTACCGTTCATAAGATTTTAATTCATGGACCATCCATAATTGAAAACGCTCTGGTGTCGATTGGGCAATTGTCGGAGGCAAGAAATAAGGACATAAACAAATTTCCTCTGCAGTATGCAAGAAAAACGTCTCGAGAAGCAACAAATGAAGACCTACTCAATCGTCTACTCCTTTCATCCGATCCGTTTATAACAGGACACCGAAAGTTACCACATAAAACGAAGTCACTTTTAAATAAATATGTTTTTGATCTTTTAGAATAATACAATAATAGCAAAATTATTATTCTGTCTAAAGTTTTGATATGCTGAATTATAGCAGGGGGTGTAACTTCAATAGTTGGTTGAATATGAACGTTTTGTTTTTTTTTTTATATTTTTATAGAATTTTGGAAAAAAATTAAAATTTGTATCTACACTAGAAGTATTTTTGGCCGCTCGCTCCATACAAGCCCGACCACTGTGCAGCGCATCAATTCAATGTCATCATATATAACGAAATCACTGTGGACGGCAGTCCACGTAGTGACGATGAGCACCGAGACAGTGGTGCGCAAGGAGACTACTATATACAGCCGAAGAATTGAAAATCTGCTCCGATAGTCCGATCAGAACCATTTATATCTTGATCGAAAGGTATTGTAAACCTCTTTGAAACTACATACTAAGATTTTTCAAAAACGGATTAGTTTAGGAGAAATGGGAGTGAAAGTGCCAAATTTAACATTTTGAAAATTGGAGCTATTGGGGCCGGTGGAGCAAAAATCTCTAGCTAGCTGTAAATACGCGTCGAATGACATCTCGATCATCCCGATCCGATACTCCGTTCAAAATATATTGAATAAACAAGATTTTAACGGCCTTTCCGAAATGAAAACGTTTGTCCTGTTGTTTGTCTGTCTGTCTGTCGATTTTGTAAGCTTGTTATACCCTTGCAGAGGGTATTATAATTTTGACCAGATGTTTGCAACGCAGTGAAGGAGGCATCTCCGACCCCATAAAGTATATATATTCCTGATCAGCATCACCAGCCGAGTCGATCTAGCCATGTCCGTCTGTCTGTCCGTCTGTCCGTCTGTCGGTTTCTACGCGAACTAGTCTCTCAGTTTTTGAGCTATCAAGCTGAAATTTTCAGCATAGTCTTATTTTTTTAGCACGCAGTATATATGTCGGAATGACCGAAATCGGACTACTATATCCTATAGCTGCCATAGGAATGATGGCGAAATTAATGTAAAAAAAAATTTAA